>JAGFPH010016594.1:0-19068 GCA_018207615.1 Philaenus spumarius
ATATCAAAATTAATCATGTTTGTTGATGTATAAACCAACTAATAGCTTTAACATCGATATTGATAAGTATTTTGTTTGTAAAAATTTGTGTGTAAAACAGTTTAATTAGAGCATACAAATTTGTTAAATAAACGTCTTCCAAAATAAAATAACAACTACTTACTTCCATATCTGATATTTCAGAATGTGCAATTGTTTTCTTCTCGTCTTCTTCTTTTGTTCCTTCCTCTTCAACACCACTTTTAGAGTCTTCAACCCCAGAGTCATCCTCCTCATCAGGTTCCTGGACTGCAAGGGTGTCATTTCCCCAAACACTCTTTGAGTCTTTTGCATGAGCTTCCATAAATTCAACAAACATTGGATCATCTTTGTGCTAAAAGAAATAAGTAATTCAAATTGATCTTAATGTAATCAAAAACTAATGAATATAAATCAAGAATGAAGTAAATAATAAATTATATTCACTAAGTCAAAATTAAAGACACTCTGCACTGCAATGTACTTGCATTATGCACATTCAAGATCATAATTTAGAGAGGAAAATGTATAAACATTTATTTAATCACCAAATAATGCTGCTAAGAAACCCAAATGTTGTATGTATTGCCATCACTGAATCAAAGCTCAAAGCTAACGGAATGTCAACAACCCGATTCAAACCAGACAACCTGAACCCTCTGTTTGTTTTACCTATGAAGCTAAACCTGGTTTCTATATTTATGTCTACCCACACAGATTAATATATTATGCAGTACCTCTTTATAACTCAAGAACTATTATCCCATTCTCGTGTTGGTCTCCCCAATGTAGGTACATTATTTTACAACCTTAAAAATGGTGGCCAAAGATTAAAAAATCAACAATTAGAATCCTAAATCAACGTTTATTTATGGTGTAGATTCTGTGGAGGAAATGGAGAAGGATAGGACACATTCTGCTGAAGTCAAAAATAAAATATTGTCAGTCAGGTGCTCTCTTTGAACCCGCAAGGAAGTCAGAAAAGATAAGAATTACATGGAGGAAAAGTAGTATGTTAAAATTTCTAAAGCCAATAAAACTTTGGAACAGGCAAAGGACTTATCGTAAGTTTATGGTTACGTTTGAACAAAATCTGTTCACTAGTTTCCAAAGAAAGCCAGATGTTTCAATATGTTATGAATTCAACTGAAATTTCAACAACAGCATGTATTTTGTTAATGGCAACGTTAGTATACGATTTTTGAATTTTAGTAAACAATTTTTCAAATAAAATTTACTGTTTATAAGCTACTCCTGTTCAAATAACAACTTGTACTGATTTTTATCTACTTTTGATCCTAAAAAAAAGTTTTTTTAAAGGAAATAACATCAAAAGATTTTAAAAACGGTGTCTTCAATTGTTGGGGTGTTTCGTGGATTTTACTTTATGCAATTTTTAATGTTCAAACAAATGTAAATTGTTTTGCTAAACATACCTTTTTTATTCTTTCTAAAACTACTGAATCTATTTCCTCGTTTTTCTTACTATACTTCTTGTCTGTCTTTTCCTTTTCTTCGTCTTCTGGATGTAAAGCTTGATACGCTGAACTATCTTTCGCATATTTACTCCAAGCTTTAGGTTTATTAGCATCACCTAATAAAATAGTAAAACACATACATTAAACTTCTGTTAATTTTAAAAATCTATATGAAATGCATAGAAAATAGCACAGAAAAATAAAATAATGTAATAAATTATTAGCAATTTTTCGTCTGCTAATAAATCTCCAGACTAAATAAATTAAGCTTATAATAGATTTGGCACATAACATGCAGCAATTATATAATTTACTTATAATTTTTTAAGTTCTACAATTCAGTACTTAAGTAAACCAAAATAGGCTGCAACGTTAAATAATAATTACCGATACCAATATAGAATTTAATTTATCGGTCTACATTTCAGTCTTATGGTTAAATTTATTTATTTTGTGAAGACAAATCATTTTTGTTCCCTTTAGCTTATAAGTAGAACAATCCTAGACAGAGAAACCAATTGTTAAATGTAGGAATAATTTAGATTCATTATTAATTTGATCTAGTTTCTTTACTGACTGTTGGACTATTGTTACACTGCCCAAATTTGTTATTTCTATTTAAAAGTTGTGATATTATTGATTTACACATATTGTTATGAACTTAAAAACAATCAAACATTTATTAGCATAGGCTTATCCTAAATTTATTAAAAATCCACTGACAAAAAGTGTTTAGAAGTTGATAGAAAGTCCTCTAGTTATGCCTGTAAAATAAATCTAGTCTTAATTAGGCATATTTCTTTATGCTTAAGATATATAAAAAATTAAACAAAATTGCAATAAACAAACATAAAATATTAATAATAGTTAAGGCTTACCTAACTCTGCACAATGTTCCACTGTTATTTTTGAAGAACCTATAAATGTATTATTGAAATACTTAAGAGCCTCATCAGCCTGCTCTTCATTTTGGTAACCAATAAAACCAAAATGTCTAAATTTACCGCTCTTAGTGTACTTCAGTTGAATGTCAGTTACAACACCTTTTGAAGAAAAACGTTCTCGTAACTTCTCTGCAGTAACCTTGAACACAATAATTTTCTTCTAATAATTCATCCACTTTTTTAAATGGTTGCATTTCTGTTATGCAAAACCACTTAATTGATGTTAGAGTAATAGGCAGCCCAGTTGGCGGTGCCAGCAGGAAGGCAACTACTACCTTTTTGTGGGAACAGTCTCATAACTCGGCATTACTAAAAACATTTCTCATCCCTTATCATCCCTTATCTTTCGGTTTCTAGTTTTAAAATCCTACTATGTAAATATAATTGTTGTTGAATAAACTATTCATTGGCAGGGGCATAGCCAGGGCGGATATCGGGATGTATCCCCCCAATTCAAGATTATAAAATATCAACAAACCCCAAATAAGCCAGTTAAAGAAAGTGAAACATTAACTCTTAACTGGTAAGCGACTTAATTCAGCTGCGGGAACACCCGCTTTGTTAAAGTGTATTTAATATACAAAAAATGTTATTGTTAGAAATCGTCCCACTAGGTAATTATTAATATGAGGGCCAATATGAAGTGATGCTTTTGTTTAGTTGGAACGGGCATAGCGGGAAATTAGACAACATGCGTGGTAGTACTCTGGTGCGGCAGTGAGCAAATTTGGCATCGGAGCGTTCGTCGGTTTGCACACTTCAAGGCCACACCCTTAGCTGACGTTGTCAAAGTGCTAAACATTCATTTCAGTTTAGTGGTAGCGGTGCTTATTATTAGTTCAGTTTAGTGGTAGCGGTGCTTATCATTAGTTCAGTTTAGTGATCAGTTACTCGCACTATTACTGATATTAATTCACTATTGTGTTATGTCGAATGATGATAGTGTATTAATGTAGTGTAGCCTGTTTAAGTTCAATCAGTTAGTGAACGTATTGTTTGATTGTTTCATAGTTTGCGATGAATATAAAACAGTGTATTATTTTGAACTTCGCTCAAACAAACAGTAAAAGGCCCCACTCTCCGTCATCAGGCGTATACGATGTTTTACCGAAGAAAGGTATGTTTGGTAATAGTTCAACTTCAAGCCCAGCAGGAACCAGCTCTTCTAATATGCCTGCAAATCCTATAAGTTTAACAAAGAATCCTTTTTTTTGGTGGTAAGAAAGAAATTGCATTAAGAGGCCATTTGGATTCAGGGCCAATGAGACTTCAAGACAATGATGAATCCGATAAAAGGTTTAAATGATATCAATTTTAGGATCTTGCTTCGTTTTAGAGTTGGAAGTGGCGAGCACGGTGAGTAGAGCATTTAAGTGTGTTGGTTTCTTTCAAAGAACTGTTTTTACCAATTCTAAGAGCCCTATCTGAAATACAAAACTTTACAGACGCTGAAACTTCATCTAAGGCATTCTAATTGTCCAATGCCCTCAACAGAGCTGTCACTGTAAACAATGTGTTTTATCTTGCTTTTGGACTTTGCAAGTATCTCCAGACAAGTACACTGGACTTAGCTGATCCAATGCAGTATGTTGAAACATTTACAAAAGAAATTCAACAATGAGAGAAAACTCTGAGTTAGCAATTGAGGAGTTGTACCATGAAGCAGAATCTGTTGCTTCATGGATATGGACTTGTGTATGCCTTAAATAACCGGAAAAAAAAAACAACAAGATTGAACCATAAGTCGAGTGGACATAAAGAATATTTTAGGCTGACATTGTTTATTTCCCTTCATAAACTTTCTCTTACAAGAAATGAATGATAGGTTCCTGACTCACAAAGATGCATTGGAAAGCATAAGCTGCTTACTTCCAAAAAAATGCTTAAAGCTGCAAGATGAAAGTATGAAGTTGTGTTGCAATGTTCTGTCAAAATTATGGCCCAACGACGTATGCGATCCTTTCCAGCTTGAAGGTAAGATGAAAATATGGAGAAGAACTTGGATAAATAATAAGGAGTCTGATTTACCACAAGACTTTGTATATTCCATGGTTAAGTGTGATCGGCAGATGTTTGCTACAGTTTTTAAGACGTTGATTGAGAATAGCGGCAACTTTACCAATAACTACAGCTACAGCGGAGAGGTCATTTTCAACCCTTCGGAGCTTGAAAACATATTTTCGCAGCACAACATTCTAAACACGACTTAATGGACTGGCACATTTGTCTATACAAAGAGAAATAGAAGTAATTCCTGATAGTGTCTTGGATATCATGGCAAAGAAGTCCAGAAAGCTTAAAATCAGCCTTTTGTACATAATCATATGATTATTTTTTTAGTACAGTAGAGCCACGGTTATCCGAGGAAATGTGAACTAAGGATACCTTGGATAAGCAAAAACTCTGTCACTAATCGAGTTGGCAAACATATGGTAAACTGGTGAAATCAATAAAAACGTAGTAAGAGATGTGAAAAAAGGAATCTACTGTATATTATCAAATGAAAAACTAAAGTCCAAATAAAAATAAAATACACAATGATTAAAAGACATACATAGGCTACAGAAAATGTTCAGGTAAAAAAATTATTAGTTAAAGAATAAGTGCTTTCTTTTTAACGGAACTCACTCGCTTGTGCGCCGTATCTAATTTTACACTACTGGTTTTAACTGGTTTACACTGCACATTGCCACAACACAGCAAGTTTGAGTTTTATTGAACAACATGACATTTAGTGAAAAAGCATTAACAAAATTGTATTGATGATTAGCAAAGCATTGAAAATACTGTATTGTACAGTACAGGCAGTTCTCGTTACACCCGGTCCCGCTTTATGCGATTTCGCTTTAACAAGGTAAAAAAGTCCTTGAAAGGTTTTGTATTTGAGCTGATTTGTTTGGAGTGTAGGCTACAGTTGATAATTTTATAAGTTACTGGCGCCCTGTTTTCATCTCACTCTCTCCACAAGGTCAGTGCTCTTATAACGTACCTCTACCCACCCCTACTTGTCTGTCATTGTCTGTGTTTGTCTTTTTACAACTTAGTCATTTAGTCAGTCACGTTCGCTGTCAGTAGCAAAAATATTGGTCTCGAGTGATAATAAAAAATGTAGTATAAACTTAATTTCTTTCAAAATATTTTAATGTAATTTTAATTTGGTTAAAACTATTAGGCCTATACCGTATTTATGATTATTTTTTTTTAACGTAATTTATTCAATTTATTTATATGTTTGAAATGTAAAGCACCTGTACTAAATATACACATTTTTAATTTACTGTATTGTTTGTACAGAATTTAGTTAATTTAGTCATTTGATTTTGTTGAGTATGTAGTCACTAAAATTAATTTAAAAACAAAACCGTTTGTTTTAATTACTAAAATCCATTTTAATGTAGGCCTAAGCCTATTTGATCAATATCAATACTAAGCTGTATGACGTTCTATTTTTGGCTATTGCATCAGTCTCCGCCATACGCGGCACTTTGCCGGAACGCATCTACTGTGTACAGCGAGGACCACAGTAACTATATTTAATAATGATTAAAAACTCTGCTTTTTATTTACCGGAACCCTTTTTGACAAAACCGTGACTAACATAAGTACAGTACAGTAGATGCTATATGCGGATTTCACTTTGTGCGGTTACTTTGACGCATGCGTCTACCGCAAACCGAACTTTTTTTTTTGACTACCGGGTCAGTCCACAGCTTACAACCAGACCTCTTCAGAACTTCATTAAATTTTGTACACTTGTTCTAGTCCTTAAAATAAGGTTATTTAAAACATTTCTAATTTTTTTGTTGTATATTTTGAGATATAAAATTACAAAGTTTGGAAAAAACCGCTAATTTTGATAAAGGTCAATTGGAACCTTTCAATTGGATTTTCTCAGTTCCTAATTGAGATAGAGACTTGAAATTTGTGCCAAATTAAGGTGTTTTTAATAAGCTTTAATTTGATATGTAACACAAGAAGTTTTGTAAAATCTTCATTTTCCCCTAAAAAAATCTATTTTTCAAAATGCGATTTTCAAAAAAGCTACCTTTTTAAAAATTTGAAAAAAATATTATGTAATTTATTAACGTTTCTGTTAAATAAATGCAAAATTTCATCTTAGCAATCTAAGTAGTTTTTTAGTTACAATCAAATTAGTATGAGTATGTCGTCTGGATTTTTCACATTTTCACAGTCTTTTTGCACGCAAATTTCAAGTCTCAATCTCAATTAGGAGCTGAGAAAATCCAATTTAAAGATATTGAAGTTTACCAAAATCAGAGGTTTTTCCAAACTTTGTAATTTTATATCTCAAATACTTGACAAAAAATTTAAATTTTGGAAATAACTTTACTTTATGGACTAGAATAAGTGTACAAAATTTCATGGAGTTCTGAAGAGGTAAGGTTGAAAACAAATACTTCATGTGTTGATTTCATATGGACTGACCCTATCTCGGTTAATCGAGGCTCGGATAACCCGGCTCTACTGTATTATTAAAATAGGTGTACTGTAATTTTAAAACAGCCTCTTTTTATTTTTTAACAATATGAAAATGTTTTCGTAATTCAGAACAATAAATATTTTGTACAGGAAAGATTTGTTAAGTGTTTTGTTTTTAATGTTATTGGAAAAGGAAGCAAGATTTAAAAGAATATGATATTTATTCCTAGGTATTATTGTATTATCATTATTATATTTTCTAATTCAGTACGAATTATTATTCAGTTTAGTTGTGTAAGAATATAAAACAGATAGAGGACAGGCCTAGTTTTTGCATTGCTATGTTATTTTGTTTCAATAAATTTATAAAAAACTGACATTAAATTTTGTATATCTTTTGATGTCCCTACAAAGTGTTAAAATGATCACATATGCCCAAAACCTTTTTTAGTTATAAAACTACCCCAAAAAAACTGCTGCTTTGGCTACGCCACTGTTCATGGGTAAATATAAATTAGGTAGCCTATAGATATCGTATAAGACAATTTTATAAGAATAGTCAGAGACAGTGGTTGTGAAACAATGCCTTCATGCAGGACAGAATGCAATTGGCAGGCGGAATAAGTAGTAGAGCGATCCGCCAACTGGGCTGCCCCTAACTCTACCAACTTACATATGCTTACAAAGGGGAAACATACTGTGACTAGAGACTGTAAATTAGAACTGCCAAGTTTTTTTCATTTTCATCAATAAAAAATACATCGATGTAGGGCCTATAAAATACATTTAGGCCCAAGTTATCCAAATCGGATTGATTCAATGTATCAAATGTAAATCGAATATCCGTAGTTTGATATAAAGTACGGTAAACATTAAGTGCTTATATAGGCTACTATAGAATTTGATGTGAAAATTGTGTGTTTTGTTATACAGTAGAGTCTTGCTAATCCGAACTAATTGCGACCGAACACTGTTCGGATTAGCGGGAATTCGGAATAGGCGGATTTCATAAATAATATCAACGCATTGACATGTTAATGGGTAAATAATGTGCGAGGACATCTGCTAACGTCAGCTCTATACAGCGTTGTTCAGCTTATGAACAGGTTCAGTGAAAGTCGGAAAGGAAATTCATTTCCTTCGATGACTCATACTGCCGAGACATTACCTACCCCTCTCCCTCCCGCATTTCAAACTTATTTATAAATCACTGCAATGAGCACTAGTCTAGTCATATCTACACTCGATTCCACATTCATCGTGCAGTAGGCCTACAGGTTTTACGGGAGAATAGACATGCTACTACTATTACAGGGAACATCACGTTTATTGTCATGCGGGTTGTATCAACTGACCGAGCGTTACATGGGAGTTGATGTGTTTTAGTTGGTTAGTATAGCTGAGACTGTCTTATGGATAACATGGCTTATGGGCGCTCTGTACTGCACGGTGAACGTGGAATCCAGTGTAGTTCAGTGCTTACTCTAGGGGAGTTTTATAAACTGTGTGCTTATTGCAAATTTAATGTAAATCTTTGTTCTGTGAGTGTTGAGTTACTTTACCGAGTCACTGTGCCTTTTTCATTTGTTTGTAGTCCTTGACGTCAACTGTTAAACATTAAACATGGCAAGTAAACATGCTTCGTGTACTTTAAAAGAAAAACTTGAAGTGTTAAAAAGATTGGACAATGGTGAAAGTGCTACAGTAGAGTCTCGGTTATCCGTCCTTCGGTTATCCGACATTCCGAATTATCCGACATACCGAAGCAATGTCATGCAATATGATTTTACGCTGTAGGCTGTTGTAAAATTGTAAAACTCAGCCATTTTTATCACACCCGACAGTACACGCAGCTGATTTCGGTGCGAGACATCCCCTTTCTTTTACCTGGCTGTCCGCCATTGTATTCACGTGCCGGCCATAAGGTCGGTGACCGACTTTCTCTATTGTTTCCGAGCGCTGCATAACCACCCCCGTCCGTCAATCCTATCCCATCTGCTACCTGACACTTCTGAGTATTCCTCAGACCTCAGTGTTTACGAAGCTCGTTTACTGTGAAGACGTGTTTTGCATTCTTTCGTTTCGGCTGCTTTGTTAAGACTGTTTAGTTGTGTTTGCTTCTTTTAAAGTTGTGACGATGTCTTCAAAACGTAAGAAGGTGGTTGTGTCAATGGAAGAAAAATTGAAAGCCTTAAAGAGATTAGACAGTGGTGAAACTTTATTAAAAGTGGCGCGAGATTACAACGTAGGGAGAACAACTGTGGGAGACTGGAAGAAGAATCGCAGTGAAATTGAAAAATGGTGTTCTCATCGAGTTTCGGCAAATGCTTTGGAAGATCGGAAGACGGTGAAAAAATGTGAATACGAAAAAGTAAGTGAAGCTTTGTACATGTGGTTCACTCAACATCGAGAGAAAGGTCTTCCGATAACAGGACCGATATTACAAGAAAAAGCCTTAAAGTTTCGAAATGAACTGAACGAGGGTGAACCTAACTTCACAGCTAGTGTAGGTTGGCTCGATAGATGGAAGAAACGATACGGAATGAGACAGCTTAATATATGTGGCGAGAAGCTTTCTGCAAACTCTGAAGCCGTACAGTCGTTTAGAAATAAACTTCACACACTTTAGGACGGGGAAAGCATTACAGGTGATCAACTTTTCAATTGTGATGAGACTGGTCTCAATTACAAAATGTTACCGGCAAAAACACTAGCGTCAAAAGCCGAAGCGGCAGCTCTAGGTCACAAACGAAGCAAAGAAAGAGTGACAATTCTTGCATGCAGCAATGCCACGGCAAATATGAAAATGAAACTGGCTATGATTGGCAAATCGAAAAATCCCAGAGCGTTTAAGAATGTTTCCAGAAATGCTTTGCCAGTAAAATATTACAATCAAAGAAATTCTTGGATGAGCTCCGAAATTTTCAAAGAATGGTTTTTTCAAGAATTTGTGCCACAAACCGAACAGTTTTTGAAAACCAAAAACTTGCCACGGAAAGCAATATTGCTTCTTGACAATGCTACGTGCCATCCTAGCGAAGAAGAACTTAAAGATAAGGATATAAAGGCAATGTTTTTGCCTCCAAATGTGACTTCCTTATGTCAACCTATGGATCAGGGGACCTTGGAGACAATGAAGAGGAATTATCGAAGAAACCTGCTGTCTTCTATAATTAACGCTATGGACCAGGGAGAAGATATGGTGAACAAATTGCGTCATCTTAATCTGAAAGACGTTGCGTACTACGTGGCTCAATCGTGGGAAAGTGTTGGATCAAACACAATTTCTAAGTCTTGGAAAATGCTGCTCCAAGAAAATGAACCTCCAGAAAATCTACAGAACGAGACTGAACCGGACAACACGAGCCTTCTACCATTGCTACAAAAAGTGCCGGGTTGCGCTGACGCAACAGAAGAGGATGTGAACGAGTGGTTGACTCAAGATGAACAGTATGAAGTGACAGACGAAGAGTTAGTGAACATGGTGAGCGAAAAAGGCGAAGAAGACGATGAAGAGGACACAGTGTCGGAAGAAAGTGTACAAACAATTTCGCATAGTGAAGGACACAAAGCAGCTCTTGAAATGGCGATAAGGTATGCAGAGCAGCTGGAGGAAACATCTTCTACGGAGCTATTACTCCTGTCGAGACTGCGAGATTTAGCGGCAAGGAAAAGACAATCAGCAGTGAAACAAAAGACAATCACGAACTTTTTCAGCCAGCTGTAGTTTTTTGTTTGATGGTTAAATTTTCATGTGAGTACAGTTCTAATTTTAAACATTTTCATGACTTTTTCCTTTGTAAATATGATGTTTTATTTGTCCCATTCAGCTATGTTACCATATTTTTAAATATGCGCAATGTGTAAATAAAATTAACTCTTTTTAACGTTGTTTTTATCATTTTCCGTTGTTTTTATCATTTTCCGTATTATCCGTCATTTTCGACTATCCGACATTGCCGCGGCCGGTTTATGTCGGATAATCGAGACTCTATACTAAATTATCACTACGCCTATTCAATTTTCGCAGTGTAGGCCTAGGCTACAGAAATACAAAAAATGTTTATTTGTCTAAAATATTGCCCAGTAATTAAATTGTCACAAAAATATTGTTTTGGACTATTTTTACCCACAATCCTGTTTTAAAATAAAGAAATTATAATTTAAAATGTAAAACTAATGCCTAGAAGTTTAGGTTAATACCTAACCTAAAAGTTATCCTAGGCTTATATTCGACCTTAAAATTTAGCCCATAGTTGACGATGTACTTACTGTAGTTGGCAGATTTTTTATAATAAGACGCGACATACTTTTTTATTTTATAAAACACCTAAATTTCTTAACATTGCTTTAATTATTAATACAAAAATAAAATTTTAATAACATGTGTTTTTGTTTACATGATAGACATTACAACCATGATCACAGATCCAACTTAGAACCTAGAAAGAGAAAAAGACAACCAAAAACACATGGAACTAGTAGAACTTTTGATAATGGACCTTCTAGATAGGCCACCTAAATTTTGTGCGAGATTTTTTAAGCACAAGCACAAGAGCAAGTAGTGTCAATGTTTCACAACAGAATGAGCTGATCTTGAATCTTTTAAAGTGGTTATTTTGCTGACGACTAGAATAAGCTAGAATTAATTTACTATCAATGGGGATGTTGGTAACTTATAAATTAAACAATATTAAATTAAATTCGTACAGAAATTATTTACAAACATTAAATAGATAAATAAAATAGCAATTATTATCAATAGTAGTGTGACGGCTCTCGCTTCCTCGGGCTCGGCTCCTCGAAGCGGCGTTTTCCCTGGTCGGGCTGTACCTTCGGCTCTCGTGCGAGCCTACGGGTGTTGTCAGGATGTTGGCGGTGAAGGTAGGCTCTTCAATGAATTAGTAAACTCATGGTAAATTTCGATACGTTTATTGAATCGATACAAACCTCTCTGTTGGTTCCGAACTATTCTAAGTTAAAACTACGCCATGAGGCCAAAGCAAAATCAACACCCCCCCCCCCCCGCTCTTTAGTCTAATCGCGGACGCATTCACTTACAGACTAGGTGTTTCTCTCTTGATGCTTTCATTTAGCGTCCCCCTCCCTTGGTTAACTAGGAACTGTGTTCTCAGCAAATGTACCTTTTAGCCAATAATATACTATGTCCGCTGTTAGTGGACCCTTAATTATTAATTATCATTACTTATTATTTATGAATTATTTACGAGGTGAGAGGTACCCGTCACATCACCCCCCCCACGTCACCATAGTCGGCCCCTTCTACTCCTATACCACTCTCATTTGCAACTCTTTGCCATTTGTTGACTTTTTGATCTAATTATTACTGTTGCGGCTTACTTAAACCGCCCTTGGATTTTTAGGGGCTGGTCGAGACTTTACCATTTATTTTTTTCGAATTTGGTTTTTTTAGAGTTCCGTCATAGTCGGAAAACTTCTCTGGTGAGTGTTGGGCGGAAGAAACTCACTCTACCCCCCCAACTTGTAGTGTCAAGAAAATGAATTTAACGAAAAACAAACAAATATTGGCTATTCTTATTATCACAAACCAAAATTTCAAAAAAAAATCAAACACTGAGACACCCAGCTCCTAGTACCCTTACGTCGTTCATCATTTCAATTTCGCTGTTTTCTAAAAAAAATCTCATTACTTTGGTCTGCATGATGTTATTTACCATACTATAAAGATCCAATTCATGGTAGCTTATGCATTAAACAATTTATATTAATTGTTACTCATCTGGTCCCACAGATTTGTTGTGTCGTTGTTCTATTTTACTTTCATTAATAATTGTAATATTAGTAATATATAAGCATATATATTTGCTTGAGGCCAGTTTTTTGTTTAGGCTACTTTTTTTAATGTGTGTGAATGTAAACAAAGCATAATAGTCTTAACTATGTGTCTAAGTTCATAATTCACTTCTTTTCTCTTTTTATTTATTTTGAGTGTAGAATAATATTAGAGATAGAAAGCTCAGAAAGCGTGGTAGTTTTGTAATACTTAAACACATGTGAATATACAGTACAAGGAAACTTCACTTTCTCATTTTGAAAACAGCGTAAAATAAACTTTAACTTAATCTTGACAAATAAATCTTCCTTGTAATAGAAATAGGTTTTATAAACTATTTTGCCCAGTGCGAGAGGAGCAAGTTTAGGTTGGAATGCGTAGCTTGCAGGGGTCTATAGATAGAATCAATTAGAATGGCGTGTAGGGAGGGTAGTGCGAGAAAAACGGAGTACCTATCCTACCCAGCGACCAAGGAATACTATAGACTGGCAAAGCCCATGCACAACGCATTACGGGAGTTGAAGCCGACTCATAGGTGAAAACACAGGATTCTCTGTCCGCGACCGGTACTGTACACATTTTAATTCGCCGCGTTTCATTAACACCGTTTGAACATACTTTTAGTGTTGAGATAAAATTCTGAAATTTTAAAATATTGCTTAAAACACTATGACCGTGCTGACGGTATCAAACAAAAATAGAAAAATATACTTTATGTAGCGGGAAAAAATATAAAACAAAGAAAGTCAACTTTGTGTTTAGACATATGACATGAAATTTTGGCATAGCGAGAAAGTTTTGTATTTTTGGGCAGGTTATTTGTCAAAGGGTAAAAGTTGTTGGAAATCAACCAAAAAAGAAAAAATTATTCTTTACATTTCTTTGTAAAATGCTTAATTTAGCCTGTAGGCTGTGGTATAGTGATGAGTTGGTTTGATTGTTTTGTGAACCGGGGCGCTGACAACACCATCGCTAATCTACTGTATCTACAAGTCTTGTTATTAATTTGTAGTGCTATTGCTTGTTCTATCACTATATTGTACCATACATTCATGGTCCGAGTAATTATAATATAATATAAATTGTTAATATATTAAAATTGTACAATAAGGACACTGAATGAGTTACCTTACACGGTTTTGAAAGAAAACAACATTTATTAAAAATTATAACTATCACATTAAAACAATCCATGCCCTAGAATAAAAAATAAAACCACAATATCCATCTTAAATCGCAATGTGCTAACTTTACTTACTCACAAACATATTCGCTAAATAGAAAAAAATGCGAATTTAGAAGAAATCAAAGAAAATTTAAAATATAATTCCAATCAAACTAATAATTACTAATCATACTAATTATTTACTGAAATACTATAAAAACCCTTTTTCCTTAATTTGTTCACTTAAAAACCCACAATCTGCATCTTAAATCACAACGTTGCTAACTGTACTTACAATAACGCTGACGCTCGGAAGTAGTGGAGTCAGACGTATTCATCCCCACCACTCATAGGTGAACCAGCTTCAAGCCTTGCGCGACATTGCCAGTATATAGTATTCCTTGGTCGCTGATCCCACCACATTTCCCCTACCGAGGCTAGGCAACGTGGCGTACCGTCAAGTTTATAGACGATGGCTTTATACACACCACATATACAACACAGCCACGAACGTCTGTGCAGATTTGACACTGACTGTACTTTTTTACTATTTGACTGAAACTGAAGTTGGTGGGAGGCGGGCTTTCCTGCGCATGCGCAGCCCGCTCGCCACTGTAAATGCGTTGTACTATACCCTAGTTACTAGACTATTATTTTAGATTCATTATCATTCACAACAATAATAGTTAATATATGTGTATTAGTAATTAATTATAAAAATATTTTTTGTAAGTGCTGGTAATAGAGTTCCTTCATTCCGTGGGAAAGGAATTTTTATGATAGGTGAGAGGCGAGGAGTGTTTACACGCAAAATTTTATGCTTTAAAAAACAATAACGCGTAAGTCTTAATAATCGGAGTAAATGTTGAATTGATTTTTTTTACATTGGAAGTTTTTTTCTATTAAAAGTTTGTTTACAGAAATTAAGAAAGCTAAATCCATGTTTCCAAGTTATAACAAAAATAATAAAATTCTAGTTAATAGTAAGCAGTAGTTGAATAATTAGTTCAACTAATTAACAACAAACATTCTTCAATAATTATACTAATTCGTACTCATACATATCTTATCTGTAATATTGGCTTTTGTTAAATATAATTGTAAAATGAAAATGTTATGGGTTAACTGCCGCCATCTTGAAATGGGACACAGTAAGTCAAACATCTTTAATTGATGTAACTATTTTGATCTATATTTATTTACATTTAGAAGTTCTTAACTGTCCTCACCTCCAAAATTGGTTTGTAGGGCACCGAGTTAAACAAAATATAATATTTAGACTACTAGTTTCTTCTGGTGTGAAATAGTGGCGTTTCAAATGAAACCAACTCAATCAACTTGTTATAGTTCCTTGCTACTTGCCAAGAAGTTAATCCAGTAAAATGGTAATTTGAAGTGGAAAGTTTGAAGAAGAAGATCCGCTTTTGAGTCGGTGTCGGATAGGATAGATGTCGGTTACACTACAGCCGGGTAGGTGTGAAATAGGCTTAAGTATTTGTTTGGATAATTTTTTAAAATATTTTTCTTTGCAGGGAAAGCCAAATGATATTAGCTCAAACAGCCGCGAGTCTGATCAAAATGATTTAATTTAATTAATTGTTTGATACGTTTTGTGTGGAAAATCATGTTTGTAGAAAAATATAAACCCATGGCCTACAAAAATATATTTTTAGATTCATTGTCATAGCAACCAATTGCATAAAATAACAGATAAAACAGCTGATTCGGATAACCAACTAAGAAATAAAATTTTAGGTTAGGCCTAGTTTATTAATTTAATTGTCTTAAGGCAATAACACATAATTAACTTTTGTTTTCTGCACATCTATAGGGCAGTAACTTTAGAATGATTTAAAAGCTACATTACTCTCCTTTTATAAAAAATACTAAAAAAAGGTACAACAAATTTCCATGTATACGAATTAATATAAGTAATGATTATTAAACAACAAAATTGCAATAGAAATAAAAGAAATTTAAATTTGTTAAAAAATCCAATTTAATGTCCTAATAATTGCATTTGGTAATTGTGCATATAAATTACGAATATTGGTAATCTGATAGATATAATCGGTCAATCGGAAAGGATAGTCTTAGCAACTAATCACAAAGAAAATATTATACTATAAATTCATTATCTTTATTTTAATTTATATATGTGACATTAAATAGGAAAGGAAAACTTTTCTTACTGAACTTATGTTTAATACCTAATTTTAAATTTAATGTGTTCTAAATATTATTGTTATAACGGTTGTTCATAAGAGTATTGTCTTTGAATTTGTAAATTACAAATGTTACATTAAAACATAATTAGAACTTGTTAAAGTTAATCCTACCAAAATACACAAAAGCATGCTACATTCAGTTTATCCTCAGATACATATTTAGAATTTAAATAGGCATGATAAAATATTGTTTGGCGTTTGGACGGAGAAATGTTAGGCCGGGATCGCACACTTCACACGAGCCACAAACGTGTCACAATAGCCTGAAGTAACGTGTCACCAGCGCCTCTGGATCGTAGGTGACCTAACCTGCCACAAACGCTCAAAATGCCAAGGACAGAGATACCTACTACAAGCGATGTTGCTGCTTCCTGGCGTCAATCGCGAAAAGGCGCCACTTAGTGTGAAAGGTCCACCGCGATCTCATGTTATTTAAGTGGATCATGTTATTTAACTTTCCTGCGATTTCAGTTATTTCAGACTGCGATTCTTCCGCCACAAGCGCGCCAGAACAGCCAATAGTCGCGTTTGGGCGATTGTCGAGCGTTTGTGGCTCGTGTGAAACTGGCCTGCGTTAAGAAATAAACACTGGTCTCACACTCCTCCAGGAAGATCACTTCCTGTAGATGTAGACTGTTTACCTTCAAGCTTCAAGGTCGATCTAGATTTACTCTCTCTCTCTCTTTTCATTTCACTCCTTTAGAACGCTAGTGGGCAGCACATTACCAGTGAAATAGGAGCAATAAAATAAAGAAGTACAATTAGTTTTACCCAGAATGCGCTGGCGTACTCTCTCACCGTAGAATCAAGGGTAGAACCTTTGATTATAGATCTTCGAAGGTCTGTTAATCAAATAGTCCAGTCATTTAAGCTCAAAACAGAGAGTCAACCTCGGGATGAGAGATAATAAGCTGTAAACTCGGATAAACCTTCATTTTGGCATTCTAAAAGTTGTCTCAAAAGTCTCATAAAATCTTTTGTCTGCGTTTTAAGATATTCAAGGCAAAGGTCAAAAATTGTTTTTACCTATGCAGATAAATTTACCTTCCCACAAAATGGCTTACGTGTGAACGTGAACAATTTAAAATTTAACCTCCATTGCATGGAACATATTATTATTACCAAATGTTTGCTTGGTACATAAACATTTTGTTTAGTATAATGTTAGAAACTTTATAAAAAGATTTATATTTTATTCCAAAACTTAAAGCCTAATATACAAATTACCAAAGAGGATAAGTTTCAGCTGTGTTTTACTCCTAGCAAAGTAATAAATAAACGGTACAAGGAACTGGCACATACTTTCTCACAAACATATTTAAATTATTAAACAGATTCACTTTGACTTCATAATTAAATTGTAAGGTGGGGTAGGAGAGGTGACTTTTTAATAAAGTAGGAGATTAACTAATAAATATTGTTATTATTATTATTATCTAGAGAGAAAACTATAGTGCATCTATACAGGCCTAATTGACAAGTTTGGTACAAATTTGTTTGAAATCGATAGAATAGTTGTCTCTCTAGCTTTGAATACATACATATTTACAGGCAGGCATACAGACAGACATTTTGTAAAAACCACTTTTTTGGATTCAGGGGGTCCCAAAACGGATATTTCCATAAAAATCTCAACATCGATTTTTTTTCGGTCACTATACTTTCCCTATACTATACTGTACAGTGAGAAAGTAATAGACAAAATCAACAACATTTAGGTGTAAAATTAATACCTAACTTCGATCAGAAAAACTTACAAAGATAATATTTTAAGTTCCTATTGTGCCAAAATGGGTGAATTATAAAATTTCAACTAACTTTTTATATAAAATGTAGAACCTTTAAAGAACTTTGTTATTTTACTTTCTCACTATACTATATTAGGCCTATAGAGAAAGTATAGTGATCGCAAAAAAAATCGATGTTGAGATTTTTGTGGAAATATCCGTTTTGGGACCCATTAAGTCCAAAAAAGTGGTTTGTACAAAATGTCTGTCTGTATGTATGTGAATGTATACAAAGCTAGAGCGAAAACTATTCGAACAAATTTGCACCAGACATGTCAAGTATTCCTGTATAGATGCACGAAAAACGGTTTTGAAATATTTTGGAAAAACAACCCCCTTTTTGGCAAAAAAAACCCCAAAAAAACAGTTATTTTTTTTTTTTTTTTAAACGGGTCTAACGATTTTGATTAAAATTTTCTTATTTATAGCCTTTAATGAACCCTACCATATGCAAAAAACCGCATTTTTCTAAAATTCTCGTTTAGCTAATAATAATAATAATAATAACTGATTTTTGGGGGTTTTTTGGCCATAAAGGAGGTTGTTTTCAAAATTTTCCAAACCCTTTTTTCGTGTATCTATAAAGACGTGTTTTTTTACGTGTTTGTTGGAAATTTGTTTGAAATCGATCGAATAGTTTTCTGTCTAGATAATAATAATAATATTTATTAGTTAATCTCCAACTAGAAAATCACCTCTCCTACTCCACCCTACAAGTCACAGTGAATCGGTTTAATAATTTAAATATGTTTGTGAGAAAGTATGTGCCACTTCCTGGTACCAATTATTTTGTAAGAAAAGGTTTGACTTCAATTATGTATAGCTTGTAGAACCATCTGAAAGTTAAGTATTACAAAACAAAAGCTGCAAAATAAAAAAAAACTGTTTTTGTTTTCCTGTAATACAAAAATTTTAGTAGTAGAAAACAATTGCATAATTTATTTCCTTACATTTCCTAATTTTGAAAGTGATTTATTGTTCCTGGAGGTTTGTTCCTCATCCATAATCAAATTATGTAGCCTATGTCATTAAAGTTTGTGTTTATTTAATATATTTTACCACAAGGTGGAATAACATATACTAAAGAGATTTTTTCTATAAATAATTTATATTTTACTTCTAAAATATAATATAAACATAAATAAGTACAAAATACAGTAGTATTTCTATTTATTTTTTTAATTTTAAAAGTG
>JAGFPH010016595.1:0-19067 GCA_018207615.1 Philaenus spumarius
ATACAGACTGATTACTGCCTTTAGAGCCAGCAGGGAAATGATTCGCAGCTGTGAAACCAATAGGAAAGGCTTTACAGAGTCACGTACATCCGGAGTTGTTACCAACCAAAGTGTTTTCTTATTTACACATCCAGAGTTTCCAATTTGAACTTACACCGTAAAAGTACATACTTACGTCAGTACAACGTGTAAAACTGAAATAAAACCAGTCGGCAGTGTTTCTCCCTTTGATTCTGTGATGTTTCGTTCTCGCTAAAATAGCGTGTAGTTCGTATTCGACTAATCTAACACGGATTGGTTTATTCAATGCGATCCATTCCGTAAAAGGAAATCACAGAATCTTTAAAGGAGCACGTGTTTGTCGGTCTGTCACGCTCGATTTTGTCCAAAACGGAAAAAAGAATCACAAATAAATTTGGTAATGTTATAAATCATGTTCAACTGGTGCTATAATAAATATACAGAGTGTTTAAAAAAACCTTTCATTACTTTGGGATACGATTCCTCGTACAAATAAACGGTACCGGAAACTGGCACATACTTTGTCACAAACATATTTAAATTATTAAATAGATTCATTGTGACTTTATAATTGTAGGTGGGGTAGAAGAGGTAATATTAAAGTAGGAGATTAACTAATAAATATTATGATTATTAGCTAGAAAGAAAACTATTAGATTGATTTCGAACAAATTTGCACAAAACACGACTATTAAGCCTGTATAGATGCACTAAAAAAGGTTTTTTAAATTTTGAAAAACAACCCCATTTTTGGCCAAAAAACCCCCAAAAATGAGTTATTATTATTAGTAGTAGCTAAACAAGAATTTTTAGAAAGATACGGTTTTCTGCATATGGTAGGGTACATTAAGGGCTACAAATAAGTTAAATGTGATAAAAATCGTTAGAGCCGTTTTATTATAAAAAAATAATAACTGTTTTTTTGGGAGTTTTTTGGCCAAAAAAGGGGTTGTCTTTTTAAAACTTTTAAAACACTTTTTCGTGCATCCTAATTGACATGTTTGGTGCAAATTTGTTCGAAATCGATCGAATAGTTTTCTCTCTAACTCTGTATATATACATACATACATACTGTACAGACAGAATTTTGTAAAAACCACTTTTTTTGTACTCAATGGGTACCAAAACGGACATTTCCACAAAAATCTCAACATCGATTATTTTGCGATCACTATATTACTTTTTCTATACTGTAGTATATTGAGAAAGTAAAAGGAAGAAAAAGGTACATATGAAGGTATGTCCTGAACGTTTAGCTATCTGTCTATATGTGATTTTTACTTAATCCGTTATACCTTAGGAACCTAAAAAGATATCAACTTCAAACTTGATACATGTAGCCTTATTACATCTAATAAGACCCATTTTTTATGGAATATCAATTTATACTTTGTACCATTTCAAAATGGCGGCCATTTGAAATTTCTAAATCTCAAAATCGCTAAATTTTACAAAAAATTCAGAAGAGACAAAAAGTTGCTAAATTTTATCTCCTAAATAACGGTACATAAATTATTAAGACTCCATGATTATTAATTGAGTTTTTGCAATTTTATTGAAACGGCTTATGCGAATTTTGTGGTAGTAATGGCAAAATTTCATGTTTTTAATTCGAAAAGTTTTTGCTGTTGTTATTTTATAAATCATTCCGGTTTTTGAGATATTGAGGTTTACAAATTTTAAATGGCTGCCATTTTGAAATGGTACAAAATATGAACTTGATATTACATACCAAAACGGGTCTTATTAGATTTAATTACACGTACGAAGTTTGAAGTTGAGAGGTTCCTAAGATATAACGTATTAATTAAAAACACATATAGACAGAAATACGGAAAACTAAACATTTTACGACATACTTTCATATGAATGTTTTCTTCCTTTTCGTATGAGGAATAATATCCCAAAGTCCTGAAAGTTTTGGACAGAGTCCGGCCACTCCTTAATAATTTAAAAATTGTTACACATATCAATACCGTACTTTTAGGAACCTATTCAATTAAAAAAAAAATGAATTATGATTTCAAAAAAATTATCCGCCGTCTTGGATCTGCCATATTGAATGTAACTTTGTTTTTTTTAAATGGGTCATGTGATACATCATTTCGATGTAGAATTTTAATAGAAAACCAACGGTGAAATTTTCACCTCCATATCTTTAACCGATTAAAAATGGCAGTCAATAAACAAACAAAATCGTGTTTTCCGATTTTGCTGAATTTTGTTGTACTATGTTTTTTTTAATATTAATTATTCTTTTCCGATTCAGAATTACATAAGTTTTCAACAATATTCCGCACGACTTCCACTAATAGAATATTTATGTAAACTCAATTAAAAGTAGGATTAAACTTTCGATTTTTAGAACACCCTTTACCGGACACTTAATTTCCAATATAGGTCTACTGTGTGTAAAAAAAGTCCGCCCCCCTTTAATTTTTTGCTTGTTAAAACAAAAAAATATTTTTTGAGGAACGATACTAACTTAATCCAAAGATCTTTTGACGTTATCGGAAATTTTGAGTGTCCCCAAAAAGTGGGAGATTTCGGGGGCAACTCAAAATTTTTAAATAGGAAGTATGGTCATGTGATACCTCATTTTAAAGGTCTATTTAAGACTAGCAAAATGACATAATGGCATATTACTTTGGATTAAGTTGGTATCGTTCCCCAAAAAATATTTGTTTGTTTTAACAAGCAAAAAATTTAAAGGTTGGGGCGGACCTTTTTTAATCCCAGTATATTGACTTACTTTAAGAGAACGTTTAATATTATGTTTACAAAATGTATAAATTTAAAATTTCGTAACTCGCTTATTAATGGGGATTTATTTTTTTAAATCGTTCTAAGTTTTTTATAATTTCCTGTTACAAAACGTAAAAATAATAACAGCCTTACAAAAAAAAAAGAAAAAAATTAGAAAATATCGTATTGTTAAATTTTGGAATTCCATGTACACCCTAATAGACCCTGTAGATATCTGATGTTAAGAGCTTTGAAATGAGTGGTCGAACGTATTTCTATCTAAATCAGTCCCTGAAGTATTAAGCAGTTTACATACGTTTATAATAACCGTAATTTACAACACCGTATTTTACTAAGAAAGATATTTTCTTCTTTATAAACTTGTGTTGCGAATATTCAATGATAGAATATCTAGTTGATTTAATTTTGCATTTAGAACATTATGACTCTTTTTAACTTTAAAAGGTAAATTTAGTCACTTCTCAATTTAAAACAGGTTAAGTTAACCTGGATATACAAAAACTTAAACAATACTTCGTCTACTCTTGAGAATCTTTGTTATTGCACAGACTCGGTTGGACTTAAAATGAAATACTTCTTAAAGTCAAACAATCGGATGAACTATTCATACATTCGTAGAAGAAGTCCAATGAATCATAAAACAAAGAAGAAAGAGAGAGAGAGAGAGAGCTTGCTTGGCTCCAGCATGAATAATGCGCCGAAACTTGTATTGTGTACTCATTGTATAAAACGACATCTAGCAGTGAACTTTATTGTAGTGTTTAAATATCTCAATAGTTGGAAGTTTGTAATCTAGACAACGCTACACGTAATTGTTTCAATGAAGATAACGAAGTATGCGTAATACAGGAATACGATTGACCGTTGTTGACCTAACCTCTGAGATACGTTATAATGTAAGCTGTATTCATATAAAGAGTAGAGGTAATATTTATTTTACAGTTGAATTCTGATAAAACGGACTTATTTGGTCTAAACCCAGTCCGGATTACCGAAAACCGGATGAACCGGAAATAATAATAATTCGACCACGCAGCTGAACCGCTGACGTGAGGTGATCAAATTTCCAAAATTAAGTTTACAGGCCATGTTTAAGGGTTTCAACCACCTATTTGGTATATATGTCTACTCACGACGGAACTGAATAGCTGCAAAATGCTTCGCACGCCATTCCTCATATTGGGAGTATCTTCAATACGCGGTGCATTGCGTGCTTCGCACGCCATTCCGCATATTGGGAGAATTTTCAATACACAGTGCATTGTGTGCCTCACACACCATTCCACATATTGGGAGTATTTTCAATACACGGTGCATTGCGTGCCTCGCACGCCAACCCCACGGTAAAATCCACCACATGGCTTTGAACCGGGTACTTTTATGGTATTTTACTTTTTGATCGATTTTGGGGGCACCAAGCGAGCTGTAAGGTCGCGTAAAAAAACAAAATGTGCAGAATAACATCCTACATTTATATTTTTAGAAAAAAACTCTTTAAAAAATTCTCATAGGAAAAATCTCGAAAAATAGTTACTTCCGGTCAGAAAACGTGCTCCCGGTTGTTGGGTTTTTTTGGATAAAGAACTCGTCCGAGCGACGTAGACAACCAACATGTGTACCAAATTTGAACTAAATCGGGCTTAAAATGCGGCCGCTAGAGTAAGAACACATACATACATATATATTAGATTTTTAACGAAACCCTAAAACGTGTTCTGGTGCTTATTTTCTACTCCCGACCTTTGGTCTTACCATAAGGGCCACTGCAATAGCTCATTTTTACTATGGAAATTCGCTAATAATAAATCACCAGGCGAATGCGAGTTAAACTGTCACGGAGTTAAACGATCCAAGGGTTCCGTACCCTCAGTCGTCTTGAAAATGTCATCAAATTGATTTGAATAACAACACTTCAATACGTAACAAGATGTAAAAATGGAACACTTTTTCGAGACTAACTTCGGTTCGTTTTTTTTTTTAAATACTCAAAAATGTGACATTTTTGTCAGGTACCTCACGTTGCTGTCACGCTAGAAATCTTAAAAGCTTTTCAAATCTCCGCGATAAAATTACGAAGATTTTGACACCACCAATTTTGGGTTTTCTACGACGTCTGTGAGTGATATGCACCACGAGTCCACAGACAGACACACGGACACAACATTTTGTATTGCTTTATCGTGTTCAGAGATCTCGACAACGTCGAGAAAAGTCATAAAAAGTGGGGGTAAAATTTTTAGAATTTTTGCAAGATTTCAATACTTCGGAATTTTAATGCGATCTAAAGGAATAAATATAATATACCTTGCGTAAAACAGCAAAAATATGCACTTCGTACTTTTCAACGATTATTTTTAACGCATTTTTTGGGAGTTTTAAGCAATAATTTCCATATTTTAAGCTAACACGTAAAAAATATAAAGCCTTCTTTATAACTAAAAGTAGTTTTCCAGGTTATTAATTTATAAATAGAATCTGAAACACGGTTTACGAATGCATGTTTCAATGATTTTGCTGCTTGAGTCGGGCCTTTTGCATTGAAATCATTCTGTACACTCGGGAGTTTTCTTCAAGGTAAAGAAGAGCCTTAATATAGACCCTACCCTTAGGTTTAACAAAATTATAGGATTGCATACGTAATGGAGACCAGTAAACGAAGATGATGACAGCAAATTTATTGTCAAAAATTTCCAATCATTTCAACATTGTTCCAATTTATATTCCAATGACCATATTTCCGAACTTCTGTGGTGAGGATTGTCTGGGATATGTTGTTTGGAATAAACCCCAATGGAGATGGGTCCCTAGAGGCTTACCCTCGGAATATTTCTGAAAAATATACTTCTCTAAGCAGGGTTTTTAACACTGCACGTGCTGTATTGAGTACTTATGAGTTTTTAATTTGTTATAAAAATTTTAACAAGACCATAACATTATTGGAAAAAAATCCCCATACTTTTCCCCACCATTTTACTATTCCCAATATTTCCTGTAAACTTTAAAATTTCCCCATTTTTCGGAAAAAACCCAATTTGGAAACACCGGTTTGGCGGCCTGGCCAAGTGCCATGGTGACTGACAACCAATGTTTTCACAATAACAAGGGATGGAACTAAATTTTCCAGAACATCATTTGAAAGAAGACAATGCGTTTATTTGGTACAGAAATAGTTTGATTTGCCCAACATTTATAGATTGGAAATTATAACTTGCTTGTTATTTGTAAAAGTCGGTAATTAATTGTGCACCGATATTGGTCCCCAGAACACGTTTAGGGGTGTCATTAAAAATCATATATCTGTGTTCGCACTTTAGCGGCCGCATTTTAAGTCTGATTTGGTTCAAATTTGGTACACATGTTGGTTGTCTACGACGCTCGGACGAGTTCGTTAGCCAAAAAAATCGAACAATTGGAAGCACGTTTTTTGACCGGAAGTAACTAATTTTTGAGATTTCTCTACGAGAATGAATTTGTTTTTGAGTTTTTTCTACAAAAATAAATGCAGGATGTTATGCTGCACATTTTGTTTTTTTACTCGAATTTATAGCTCGTTTGGTTCCCCTAAAATCGATCAAAACGTAAAATACCATAGAAGTACCCGGTTCAAAGCCATGTGGGGGATTCTAACGTGGGGTTGGCGTGCGAAGCACGCAATGCTTTGTGTGTTGAATATACTCCCAATACTGGGGTTGGCGTGCGAAGACCGCAATGTTTTGTGTGTTGAAGATAATCACAATATGCGGAATTTCGTGCGAAGCACGCAATGCTTTGTGTATTGAAGATTCTCCCAATATGCGGAATGACGTGCGAAGCACGCAATGCATTGTGTATTGAAGATAATCCCAATATGCGGAATGGCGTGGGAACCATTTTACAGCTATTCAGCATCGTCGTAAATAGACCACCTATTTCCCGAATTGTTTGTTGAAACCCTAAAACATAGGCCTATAAACTTATTTTTGGAAATTTGTTAAATTCACGTCAGCGGTTCAGCTGCGTGGTCGAATTATTATGTATGTTGTGATCGTGCTAATTCAAATAAAATGTCAATAGCCATTTTTAAGTAGTCAAATTTACGATTTTGTAACCTACCGACCGTAAAACCGCTTAGAGTTGTCACAATTGTACCGTGTTTGGGCTCATTTTGAGAGGAATAATATTTAGAGTTCAGTAATTGGAGTAAAAGTTAAGTAAAGCTAACAGCTAGGAAAATGTGATTTTGTAGCACTAGGGCTAGTTGATGATTCATAGGAGAACCGAAGCAGGTAGGCCGTGTGAGTGATGTAGTGCCATCTCGTCCAAGTGCTATCTCGTCCAACACTCAATTTCCTAGAAAAGAGTGCCATCTCGACCAGCTCCAGTTTTACAGTTGAATGAACACATTAATTAGTGCTATCTCGTCCAAGTGAAAACTTGACAAGGGTTGAGGAAGACAACGCAGGTAGCCTTTGGTTGTGCGCCCTCGCCTAGCACCCTCACCGCTCTCCCACCCCTTTGTTTACATGTGGACACTACCAATTTAAACCTCATTTGTATACTTGATCGGGAGGTGTAAACATCTATAGGAATATGGAGTTTTCGACCACCATAAGAGGCCAACCTAGTCTTTTATATAACGGTTTTCGGTATACAAAGAAAAGTTAAAAGAAGTGTGGAGAAATTGTGTGGCGGTGTGTAAATCGTACAAGTGTAAATCACATTATATAATTAAAATTTAAAAAAAAAACCTAAAAGGTTCGAACCTATAGTATGTAGTCACAGTATGTTTGCTTTTTACTTAATCTGGCCGATAACAGTATGATTATTTTTCGTTATTATCACTTTATATAAATACAATTTTTAAAAAACTTAAAAGGTTCTGACCTATAGTATTTAGTCACAGTATACTTAAACTGGCCGATAACAGTATGTTTGTATTTTAAAAACGTATGTACAACTTTGTAGTTCAGTTGGCTAGACTGTTCGTTTCTACGAAGTGTATAAAAACTATATTTATAAAGAAAAAAGTTACGGTTTGGGTATTTATAGTAGTTTTGATTGACACGTTAAAGTAAACAAATATCTTGCTGTTTTATGCAATGTATAGAAGACCTTAATAAAAAGAATTAAACGTTCCATGAGTTTTTTGTAAACCTGGACGAGATGGCACTAGTTAGCAGGTAGAGAATTAACCCCCCGCCCTACGTTCGTGGAATTTGGACGAGATAGTACTTGGACGAGATGGCACTTGGACGAGATGGCACGACACCGTGTGAGTGTGTCTGCGCGTTGGGGACTGAGGGTCTATTTCACTTCGATTGTATATGGTTCAGAGCGCACGACTGTTTGGACAAACTATATTGAAAAACAGATAACTCGATGGCTTCCTTTGTTTACAAAACGTTCTACCTGAAATATTCTAATTAATTTCCTTTAAACACTCAGTTTTTCCTAGTTTATAATAAATCTTTTAAATTTAATAAATGTCAAGAACTGTCTACCACGCTTATTCGTTTCCAAACCTCCCTGATTGCATCACAATGCAACCCGTCACCTGATTGCTAATACATAACACACAAAGTAACTCAATCTGTTTCCCATATGTTTACATAACCGGTCAGACGGGACACCAAAGAGCCCCAATTTACAGAGCCCGGCAGTAATCAGTGATAGCTTCCTGAGTTTAAATTATGGCTTCGCTATGGAATCTGATTTCAAGATGTTTATTTGGAAGAATTCTTATGATTCCTTTGTTTTGGTTATATAAGTGTGGGCCTGGTTTTAGAACTTGCATCAATACAGTATATTCTGGTATTGGATGCGCTGCGGCTAAATTTCAACCTCTCGGTACAGTTGTATTGTCTTTAGGCTCAGCAGACCCAGCCACCATCTTGAATTTCATCTCCCATAAGAGCAATGTTAAAGAGATACTGGAGTAATAAAGATCAGAACATTATTCGGAATGTGTCATATTAAATGTTATTACAGTCCGACTGTGGATATCTTTTAGTTTTTAAAATTTGTTTTGAACTAAATTTGTTCTTTGACTTAACTAAAAATCAAAGTTTAAGATTTTTTACTTAAGGGTCTGCTGTAGTGGTGGCCATCTTGGGTTTTTATCCCATAAGAGCAATGTTAAATTTCAAACCATTTATTTCGTTTACTTTTTATCATAAAATTGTTTGCAAGGTCTCATTTTAAGCACAGTTACAATACGCATCCGTCTTGCAATTTACATTTTTTTAAATGCTTTTGATTTGTTATATAGGCTAATTGACATTTTGTAAGTACAAAGTTTGAATTTTTTTCCTAACACAATACAAAATTAATAATGTAAAATAATTTGCAAGCCGGATCCGAAATTTTATAAAGAATATTCAGTTGTTTTTCAACACTCAATTACAAAAGATAGACTTATAAAATGCTATGAAATGAGGCAATGTCAAAGCGTTCAGCTGCAAGAAATTACACTGTTTGGATAGGGATACAGTGAGAAACGGTTGCGTTTCCGGTTTCTTTCTCATTTACTGGAGCAGACCCTTAATTCAATAATTTCAAATATCAAAAATGTAAAAAGATCACAAAATTCAAAGTTTAATCACCTTTCAAATAAAAATAATTTCCATAAATTTGGATAATTTATGACGAAAAAATCAAAGTTATTGTGGAAGCATGTACTCGCCCAATTTGTGTTTCTACTCGAATGTTTAGCCTGCACTCTGGTGGTTATCACATCAACTCGTTGCTCGCGGAGGAATACTAGACAAATAATAATATATCCGTAAATGTTCAATGTGTGAGAGAAAGCTGTGTTTAATAACACATACTACCGTACATGGTCACTCATGCAAATTCCAGTACGTTTACAGTCAGCCGCCTTTATGAAGTTTCCCTATATTTGCCAGCGGAAGAATGAAAAAAACTCAATTCTAGTAGTATACAGCTCGGCCACTTAGAGACATTTTTTCACTCCGGCCGAGTTTTAATAGTTTGTTCTCTTTTTGGAAGGACAGAGTGTAAGACAGCTCATGAGGTACGTTATCGAGCGAACAAATCATGCTAGACTATAGACAAATTGCTTTCCACTATAAGACACGACTTTTTCGCACCTATATAATATTAAAATTACGTTTTCAAATCAAAGTTTTTCAAAATGGACATTTCACAAAGTAAACATTTTTGAAGAACTTCCATATGTCAACTTTGTTCGACAGTTACATCATTTTAATGGTACTTAGGGTAAACATTTCGCTTAAAAAATATTTGACTTTCACGTTCCCTTTTCAAGAGATGGCAGAACTAAACGTAAAACATTATCATTAATTTATTAACGTAATTAATCATTAACATTAACGTTTAATTCATTTCCTTTCCAACGGTGCCGGTTTTATTGCGATTGGATGGATTTTAGTGGTTTGAATAATCAAAATTTGGATGGTATGCAAATTCTGGCAATTTTTCGTTCGGGTTGCGTTCAGCGCCCTGTACACTTCATGTATGCAGTTTGCCAGTAAGAGGGTTTTAAGGCTAAGCTAAGGCTTGACGAAATTACCGAAAAAATAATTTATGTTACTGAAATCACATGGATCTACGTTATTTATATTTGTAAATAATTTAATAACATTAATCATCCATTTATCTGACGTTTGTTTATTTTATCTACAAACGTAACGCATATTTATTTTCTTGTTTCAATGCTTATACACAAACGTGCCGGTTTAAGGTGTATGCAATTTCGATCTTGTAAAAAGCATGAATTGAAAGTTATCTATAAACCCACAAAATATGTTAAACTGTAAATTTCCCAAAATAACTAATTTGGGTACTTTAAACTTCTCATTAGTAAGAACAAAAACTCCCACAGACTTATCGTGAAGTATAACAAGTCGTGTTTGTTAGTAGGCCTATTTAGGTAGACGGAACGCACCTGGTGGACCCTTGACAGCATCGTTAATCTTCTCATCTCAATTTATCAAACCATCTGTTATCATTCTGGTTTGACACCGTACTTAACACGTTCTAGGTTAACATTAACTAATGTGTCTTGAACGGTCAAACCTGAACATGTCGTTCTAGTTGTTTGTTTCATTCTGGCTGAGTTATTTAAACTACAAGAACATGTAACTAAAAAACAAAAATACTTATTTGCAGTATGCTATCCCAATACTTACCAAAAGTTGATTTGGATTACATTTTGTGACTTTTTGAGCTGTTACTAAATTGTACTTGTTTTATTGTCCTTATATATAATTTGTGTACACAACTCCTCCCTTATTTCTGGACCAAATTTAATCCTTAATGGCGTGAGCTAAACTCAAAGGTCGGGTTTCCTCAGAAGATTAACATGGAACGAATTTAAAAACCATTTCTATACAAAACAGCTGTTTATAATAACAAACAAACTAATCCAGCTGCTTTCATGGATGTAAATAATGATGTTTAAAGTAATAATAATAATAATAATAATAATGTTTATAATAATCTTATCTTCTAAAGCGAGAGATAATTGTTTGTCTGCTAAATGGATCTGGAATCTCCGTCTAAGGATTTTTGATTTTTTGATTTTATATTAGGCTTTTGGCCACGAGAAATCGATTGGAAATGGTCACCAGTCTAGGAAAATTCGTTTTATACGTCTTTTTATTAAATTAAAAAGTGAAATTTGTCCATTTTAAACAATACAAAGCACAGCTGATGCAAATGTTTTCAATGCCATTACAATAATCATCTGCTTTCTTTTAAACTGTATATTTTATTAGAGGTAAGCCTAATGTTGTATCTATTTATAGTTACCATGGCAACGAATGCATAATAAACATACCCTTTATTTAGTTGTTTAATGTTATAGGCCAAACCTAAACGATGTTCACGGAAATTTGCAATAATAGTAGTTATTGACGTGAGCGAACTAGGCCCTAGGAATAAATCGATATTGAAATAATACTTTAATTTAGGCCTGACTTATTTCTGAGGCATAGCGTTGAGATTGTGGTTAATCCTTTAAACTGTATTTTTATTACAGGTAAGCCTAATGTTGTATATACCCTTTATTTAGTTGTTTAATGTTATAGGCCTAACCTCAAAACTCAATAATCCAATATTTATTATTGAAATCATAGCCCTGCTTATAATCGAGCTTTAGCTCGGTCTCCAGGTACTAATAATAATTTAAAAACCATTTCTTTACAAAACAGCTGTTCATAATAAGAAACAAACTAATCCAGCTGCTTTCGTGGATGTAAATAATGATGTTTATAGTAAATTAAACATAACTAGTGGCTTGTAGAGGCAATAGCCCCTATATATAGGCTTTATTTCTACGAGCAATACCTCTTCGTGATGGCCTACCTAAGCGAGGTGGTCTTCCAGTGTTATTCATTACAGTAAAAAAGTACAGTTGAAATAATTTTGTAATGTGTTTAATCATATAGCCTAAGCTTTGATTTTAATTCTCACTTTGAAACAAAAACACAGCTACAATAACAAAACACATCACAAAACTGCACATTCAGGTGTTGTTATGATAGCTGAATTTTCCAATTTATATACAATCACCTGTTTTTAACACTAAAATCTATTGATTTACACCTATATATTCCCATGCTATTTAAATGCGAATTATTATGTACAATCATCTGTTTTTAACACTAAAATCACCTGATTTACACCTACTTATTCCCATGCTATTTAAATGGTAATTATTTTATTCCGTAACAAATTTTCGTGACACAATTAACAAAAATTATTATTTTCCCCCGAAACTTCATGTCCAGAGCTCTAAAATGAGACATCCCCCAGCTTTCTACGACCTACCATTTACTCACAATATTATTTGCAAATTTGGGCTTACGGAATTAGATATATAGATTTTAGGTTAGGCCTAGACTGTTGAAACAAATTCTTGAATGTATTTACATTCATTACCATAGCAACCAATCGAATAAAATAACAGATAAAACAATTTTGATTCGGATATCCAGCTTTTAGAACAAAGTAATATTTATTTAAGTTAGGCCTAGGCCTATACTGAACTAACACATGTTTCAACACACACAAACCAATAAAAACGTATATTAATATTAAGTTAAGGAATAAAAAACAAGGAATTTAAAAATAAGAATAAACTACTAATTAAAAATAAAAAAGACATCATAGTAGGCTTATTTATTGGTAATACAAGGTAATTGATTCAGTAACGTTTTGGTTAGGTTTTTGACCTAAGCCTCATTGGTTCTTTTAACCTTTATTAATAACTGATGTTATAAAATATACGAAATAATTTGATTTGAACATTTAACATTATTTACCATTTTAGTTTTGAGGTTATTATTAATCCTATACTTTTATTATAAATAAAACATAACATTATGTTTTTAGAAGGTTCCATCGGGGGTTGGAGTGCGGAGCACGCAGGGGTCTGACCTAGTAATTAAATATTATGCGCTACAACTACTGTATATGAACTGCAAACATGTCAGTTTATAGCCATTTCGACATTACGGTAGCAATAAGTGCATTTCATAAACATCTGATTAGGATTGATTAAGTCAAGCTTTTAAAGATTGCATTTTAGACAATTAATAAAATGGTGTTCACTCAGTTTGTAAAGTACTTTCAAACCACGCAGAAGTCAATTTTAATTCTTCTTAAAACTTCAACAATTTTGACGCTTCAATGGTGAGTGCAAAACCAATACACAAAATACTGTGAAATAAACTGTAGCAGTCTTCAGTAGAAAAGTTTAAGGTTTTGATTTTTATTTCTTCTTATTTTATACATTTGTTTGTATATTTATATACAGAGTGTTCATAAAGTCCCTTTAACCTCCTTTGTTATTGTTGTTATTGAAAATACGTTAAAAAACTTTGTATATATCTTGTGTTGCATAACAGGACACATTTTTTTGACATATCTGAACCTTTATGATCTGGGGGGGGGGGGGGGTTGAGAGGGGTATGACGGTAAACAATTTCAAATATAAAGGTAGTTCACCACCATTGAAAAGCTTATTAATTAAAAGAGAAACTGATGGCGCAAACTAGAGTTTAGTATATTGCTTCGTTTCCAAGTAATGGGCAATCAAAGTTGTGGAAAATGATTTTGTTATCATAGCATCAAAGCAGGTTATTATTTGTTAATAATATTAGGAATAAGTAGGTTGTATGTTATTTTCAAGAACTTAAATTGCCCATTACTTTGAAACGATGTAAGATATTAAGCTCTAGTTTGCTCCATTGTGTTTCTCTTTTAATAAGCTTTTTTTCAATTATGTATGACATAACCTGCCTTTATATTTGAAACTGATAATATTAGGAATAATATGTTATTTCCAGAACTTAAATTGTCCATTACTTTTAAACGAACTAAGATATTAAGCTCTAGTTTGCGCCATTGTGTTTCTCTTTTAATAAGCTTTTCAATCCTGAATACATGACCTACCTTTTTATTTGAAATTGTTACCCCCCCCCCATCCCTTACGCCTTAAGCCCCCAAAATCATAGAGGGTCAGATATGTCAAAAAATGTGTCCTGTTGTGCAACACATATATACATAGTTTTGTTAAATTATTTTCAGTAACAAAGTTAATGAAGTGGTTAAAAGGACTGTATGAGCACTCTGTATGATAGGTTAAGTTTACCCAATAAAAACTATTTTATTTGTTGTACTAAAAGAATGTTTCCAAGTGCACTGAATTAGCTTAGCTCTGTTGAATATTCTGACCAGTTCTTAATATAGTTGATTAATTATTATCAGGGTTAGTTTGAGATATCAGACGTTATGTCCAATACACATTTTTGAGTTGGAAGTTGTGGGAGGGGAGGGTTAGTGGGATTTTGTAAATAGATTTCCTCAAGTCCCCTCATCCCCTAACGGTGGATAACTGTCCCGTGAAAAGATTCACTTATATCTTTCCATCTTTCTAAATAACAGAGGTTATAAGTTTTCAAAAAAACATTTTGTACAAGCGGGTATAAATGCAGTTGCATCAAATCTAAAACCATTACGGAAAACTCGGTACTTTACACGCATTTGGTATTATTAAAGGCAGGGTAGACGTTAAACCACTTGACTTGATACTGTAATCTGTAATGGAGAAGTTTGTGGGTATATAACGTAACGGATGCGGCTGGTGCCGTAGCAGATCAATGCGCGCTGAACATCAGACTTGGAGGCGACGTCTACGGCAGTCCCTTGCGACTGTAGGGTGTTAAGATATCGTGCGAGTAAAAGGCATTCAAACTCCGCTACAGTTTGGAACAATTATGGAAACCACAAAATCTTGTATTAATTCTACATGTAATTCTATTGCTCGTTTCAGTTTTAAAACATAATTTACGTCTTGCAAATAAATGTCTAAATTTTGCGATATTTTTTTTTACTTTTTTATGCTTTTTAATTTTCTAAACCTTCATAACAATGATTATTTACAAACTATTATTTTTTCGAGAGTAAAAAACTAATGTAATACTAATACTAATGTAAAAACTAAACTAAGCAGGAACTGGCACATACTTTCTCACAAACATATTTAAATTATTAAACAGATTCACTGTGATTTCATAATTGTAGGTGGAGTAGGAGTAGGAGAGGTGATTAAAGTTATATTAAAGTAGGAGATTAAGTAATAAATATTATTATTATTATTATCTAGAGAGAAAACTATTCGATCGATTTCGAACAAATTTGCGCCAAATACGTCAATTAGGCATGTATAGATGCACGAAAAAAGGTTTTGAAAACAATTGAAAAACAACCCCCTTTATGGCCAAGAAACCCCCAAAAATCAGTTATTATTATTAGTTAAATGAACATTTTTAGAAAGATGCGTTTTTTTTTTTTCATAAGGTAGGGTACATTAAAAGTACAAACTAGCCAAATTTTATCAAAATCGTTAGAGCCGTTTTTTTATAAAAAAAAATAAAAACTTATTTTTTCGGGTTTTTTTTGCCAAAAAGGTTTTTTTTTCAAAACCGTTTTCGTGCATCTATACAGGCCTACTTGACATGTCTGGTGCAAATTTCTTTGAAATGATCGAATAGTTTTCGCTCTAGCTTTGTATACATACAAACATTCATACATACATACATACAGACAGAAATTTTGTAAAAACTACTTTTCAGGGGGTCCCAAAACGGATATTTCCACAAAAATCTCAATATTTTTTTGGGATCATTATACTTTCTCATAGAAAACTTAGTATCAAATTTGGCTGCCATTTTTTAACGGAGATATAACAAAATTTCAAATTCAAAACTTTGACAGTTTTCATATCCCACTTGATCTACATTATCATTTGTAGTTTTTTTTTTTATCCCGAAATTCTATATTTTATTAATATTGGAAATCTTGTATAAAAGTGCACGGCAGACATTGTTTGAAGCTGTATACCTCTGACAAAGTTTGGTAAAATTTTGTTTTGTTTTGTTAAAATAAAACCCTTTGTTGACTGAAAATCAAAAAAAATATTTTTTTTTAATAAACAAGTAAATCGACAAAAAATTAAAATATTTTCTATTAAAATTATGTAAACTCGAGCTATATTTTACATTTGAAATTTCTTCAATCGCCTCCCCCCAATAAGCTTTCGGGGCATTAAAATTTGAAAAAAGATGGTCTTAAATATCTATGGTAATATTGCCATGTTGTGAAAGACATTATTAGTAAACAGGTGTGACTATGTAATGGTCGGTCCACATGCATCGACACAAGTCGTTGTGCGTGGACCGGAAAACTGACAAGTGCGCAGAGATTGTAGTAGTGAGTTTGACAACAAGATCATAAATATCTGCACCAACCACAGACAAGTCGTCTCATGTGGACGCTCCAGTTCAAACATCGCTTCAAAGATCGTTCAGTTTGCCTGGTTTTATGTACGAACACAATCAAACTGCCGTTTAACCATGGCAGATCTAGTCAACGTAAACGGAAAACGTATATGCGGTGTTAACTACATTGAGAATATTCTTACAAGCAAATAATAGTAATAAAATCATAAGGTTCTAGCATCTACTTTAAGATAAGGTTATGCTTGGAGCAGATGCTAGACATATAACTTTTATTAACCAAAATTGAGAATATTTTTGTAAGCTAATACAAGTATGGAAAATCCTAAGGTTCATGCATCTGCTTTAAGAATAAGGTTATGCTTGGACCAGATGCTGGACATTTATATGATTAATGCAAATTAAGAATATGCCTAGTTATCTAGCATCTACTTTAAGAATAAGAAGATCTAATGCTTATAGGAAATCAGGTCCATTAAATAGTAGATGACTCTTCGCAGAAACGCAGGGAGGAAAAGCATTTATCTATGAGCCAATCTTTTTTCGTGCAGAGGAGATTCTGAACATTTTTTTAACAAATACAACGACGTGTCCTGCATTCGGATTCTATTCTGTAAGTTGCGCGGTAGATTGAGATCACGTTTGTTTTAAACTTAAAATTTTTAAGTAAAAGAACTTAAATAAATACAATTGAATCCAGCTTTTTGTCAATTCTTATTTGACTCGTTTCTCTGGTTCATCTTTCAGTTGATAGTGTACAGTCTTGACATGGCCCATCAATTCTGAATCAAAGAGCTATTTAAGTAGCCGCCTCCGTCAAAGAGGTTCCACGCTCCATCTGATAAGCAAAACATTGTTACGGAGGGTGGAAGGGTGTCGGTAGTAATGTTTCTCCTTCACTTTCGGTTAAATATGTTATTTCATTTCAAGTTACAGATCGTAAAATATTTCCCGGAACCGTTCGTGGCTTCACCTGATTGCATCTGGCTTCTATACGAACTCATCTCCGTTCTTCCTGGAATATTTTAATGTTTTTAGTTTTTATGTAGCTGTAATAAAAAACTAAATTGTTTGGTAGAAACGTAGTGCAAATGAAATTACGCGAAATCAAAAGACTACGTAATTTTAGTCTGGATGTTTCAATAATTAAGTTTTTTAAACACAACAATTTTAACCAGTAGGTGGACCAATTTAAGTGAAATAACGGGCGTTTAAAAAACGTGGATTCTTAAGAGTTCGTATCCTAAATGCTACTTTTTAAGAGTATATTAACCCTTAATAGAGCGCGCGGCGTACAAAGCTCCGCAGTAAAAATATTTTCTAGTTTAGAAATCAGACCTTTACCTCCCCAACCCCTCCGCTCTTCACATCCATCCCCTATTACTTCTTCCAACACAGCATGGGAAAAAATCTAGTTAGCTGTTTGCATTTGGAATGATTAGACGATTTAACAAGAAGTGCGGTCTTTTATACGCCGTGCGACCTATTGCGTTATTCTTTGTGCGGACATTGGTACGCCACGCGACCTACAGCGTCATTGTTTCTATTTGTAAATATTCGTTGACATTTTTGTGTTTTAGAATACAGTAGGTAAACAATTTCGAGTTTTCTTGGAGCATTCTTATTTGCAATGCTAATTTACCTGGAAGAATCCGACGACACAACACAATTATGGCAGAGAGAATCTTAGGTTAGTTGCCTTCACCAAAAGGTGAAGCATCGACAAAAAAACACCATATGAACTCGATTCCCACCCACTTCATTGACTTCTTACAGGAAGTCTATTGGTATGATGAATTATTTCGCCACTCATACCTCCGAAACCAACTCCTGCAGTTCCAAACCGAAGCCATCTTCATGGATGGGGATATAACCCTCATGGGGCTGCGGGGGTGGGTTGTGGACTAACTAAACTTACATTTTTATTATAGGCCTAAATATATTTATTTGAGAATAATATTTTAGTTTAAATATCACTAACAAAGATTAAAAGTGAGAAAGTAAATTAACTAATAACACTTTGAGTTACACATAAAGTAATTGAACATTAAGTTGAATGTGTCATAAGAGAACTGACAGAGAAAATACAAAATTACATATTTAATTTACAAGTTACCTGAAATTAATAAGTAAAATCCGGTTGTAAACTTAAGTACAAAAATTAAACTAAGTTTGTCGAGAAAATTAATAATACATTTTCCGAGATAAAAGATAAAACCCTTGAAAATCCTGGGACCGGTATGGATAGAAATAAAGGCTAAGAGAGAGGTAGGATGGGGGTGGAGTTAACGATAAGAAGGGAACCGGAGTTTTGCCTACGGGTGTCAGGTAGATGGGGGGGATGCCGTCGGCAACCTCTTGGTGCGGAGATTTGCCTACGGTGGGGGGCGGGAGAAAAAGAGTGTGAGGGAGGGAGAGAGACACCGTTTCTTGTAGTGATTATTAAAGAGCATCCACATTTCTCGTAATTATAATACGACGAAATATTATAATTATACAAATATTATAATCATACTG
>JAGFPH010016597.1:0-19059 GCA_018207615.1 Philaenus spumarius
GGGGCACATATCCCTTTACGTAGAGCAAAGGTAACGTGATGTGATTTGGATGCACTGGCTTTTATACGCCACTTAACTAACCAGGCATTTGTAATGTCCAATTGTCGCTGCAATCCGATGCTAGCTTCGTCTGAACTATTATTACACGAGAGGAAAGCAGTATCATCTGCAAACGTTCCAACAGTATACCAGGAACATCGAGTGGGGCAAAAATTTCTTGATCTTGCACAGTAGACCCTCGTGCCAGACCCTGTCGAACGCCTGCTGAACATCCAAAAATTCCGCTTCTCTAAGGCTTCCTCTTCTCTAAGGCCTGTCTTATAGTACGGTAAACCCTGTGAGCCTGCTCGAAAGTAGAATGGTGACTACGAAATCCAAACTGATGGTGCGGAACTAAATGAGACTCCTCAAGACTCTGCATGATTCTTGGCAAAAATAATCTTTCCCACACTTTCGACAGCACAGGAGTGAGGCTAATGGGGCGATATAAAATGGTATTACTGGGTGATTTTCCAAGTTTGTGAATCATGACTGTCTGTGAAACCTTCCATATAGACGGAAAGTAGGAAAGCCTAAGTATTGAATTAAAGAGATGTAACAAGAACACAAAACACTTCCCGGGAAATTCATTTAGCACTTTCAGGGTAATCAGGTCAAAACCCGGGGCCTTATTATCCTACTGTTCTACTGTTGGCCTTATTATCTAGTTCCGGAGCAACTACTGTTCTACGAAGTTCTTTGAGTGTAATGGGCCTTATTGGCAGGCACAGTTGGAGGTCTTGACCTAAGACATTAGCAATTTCAGGATCTATATCGTCAATTGAATCATTGGGTCTAAAGACTGAAGAGAGGTGAGCAGCAAAAGCTTCGGCCTTCTCAGAGTCAGTACGTGCCCAAGAAGTTCCTGCTCTGACAGAAGGAAAAGATTTCTGAGGCTTCTTGTAATTTTTATAGCCCTCCACAATGAGTATTCACCATGGGCTGAGAGTGACATATGTTCCAGCTTATCCTTGAGAGTTGCTTTAGCGGATTCAACAAGCAACTGTTTTAGCTCTTTAGATGCACGATTTAGTAGCTTTTTGTCAAGCGGGTGGTGAGATTGCTGCCAAAGTCTTCGTAATCTACGCTTTTCTTTGATTTTATCCCTAATAATTGAGGAAACCATTACCCCAGGTTGCCTGTTCTTCAACTCAGGGGAATTAGTCCATGCTGCGACTTGGATAAGATTGGTAATGTATACGCAAGCCTGGTCAATGTCATCAGCACCATTTAAGGGAACACTGAGATTCACGGCTTCATCCAGACTGTCCCTGAAGGAATCCCAATCAGTTCTGCAGTTGGAGAGAGACTCATATTCACTATTTCGAGTTAGAATCCTTGTACCAACAGTAAGAATAATAGGTGAATGGAAGCTAGATTCAATGTATGTATACAAGTGAGAGATATTCTTTGTTATAAAGAAATATGGTTAATCTGGAATTTTATGTGAATCCGTAGGCCAGTATGAAGGCTCTTCTGTTGATAATGGAACAGATGGTTACTGTCAATACTCAGCTTTAGCTCACGTCCGCGAGTTACAGTAGTTCGTGAACCCCAGTAGGAATGTTTCGCATTCCAATCACCACCAACTATAAAACGGTCGCCAAGAGTTTTAAAGTAATCAGTAAACATATCCTTACTTATTATGTGTTTAGGAGGACAATAGCAAGCCGAAAGAGTAACAGCACCAGCACGATCCTGCACCCCAAACGTAGTAGCCTGAAGATAATTAGTTGAAAATGGTTCTAGTAAACAATGCTTCAGAGCTTGTTTGATCACAATGGCTGAACCGGCATGGACTCTTCCATCCGGATGAGGAGTAAGGTATGTATAATATCCACGAATTTTAATACAACTCCGTGTTGTAACATGTGACTCAGAGATCAGTACGACATCCAGTTTGTTATTATTGATGAAGGACACTAATTCAAGCCTATTCAGAGACAAGTCATTGATGTTCCATGCAGCAATTCGCAGCGAGGTCATTTGTCCATTTGGTTAACTAGGTTAGTAATAAGTCCTAAAAGGATACTTATTTGTTGAATTAAAAGCTCGATCTTATCACTTTGCATTAGTAAACTTTTCTCCATCGCACCACTAGATTGAAGGTCTGTACCAGGTCTAGGATTATTTCCTGTTGATGCACAACGTGTAGCTTGAGCATAAGTTGCGCTAGGACTTCCCGGTTGCTTGGATGCTCCAGAGCACATCTGGGAGCTAGGGTCAGCTAAGCCAAGTGGAGTAGCAATAGTTTGTTTCGGGGCTCTTACAATAGGTTTCTTAGTTTTCCTTGATAATATATCTTTGTATACCTGACAGCCCTTGTAATTTGTTGGATGATCGCATAAGCATAGTGCACACTTAACAGGAGAACTTCGATCCTTTTTCCCACACTCAGAAGTTTTATGGCCCTCTCCACATTTAACACACCTGTAGGACCTCGTACAATAGTTCTTTGAATAGTATTGCTGACTGCGATGACATTGAACAATGAATTTTGATTTCCGAGGGTCTTCTATTCTAACTTGCTGATGAAATATGTACTTTATATCTTTCACATCCTTGTTATTGACACTAGGCTCAATGTTAACAAAGAATTTGTTTGTTGGCTTTTTATCCAACCGAGCATTTATAATTTCTCCTCTGACAATGTTGCCTGTAGCTTCTATCTCCTCAACAATGGCGCTGTGTGGGGTGGAGTAATGGAGATTTTTCACAACAATCCTGTAACACTTGGATCTTTTCTTGAGAAGGTGTGCCTTTTTTCTGATTAGATCCATGATCAATTTATAATCCTCTGCTGTGTTAACGAGAACACTTAGTAGATTTTTATTGACAACCCTAAACTTAAATTGATTTATATCACTGACAGTTTCTATTAGTTTTGTTAGTTCATTCACATCATCTATGCCATAGAGAAAGATTGTTGGGGGCTTAATTATCCGATTTGAACCAGGATCTTTATGTTCAACTGTGTCTGGTGGATCCAAAGGCAATTTACTAAACCTGTTATTCAAGTGGATACCATTACAAACTGAAATTAAATAACCACTATGGGCCTTCTCTATAAAAAATCTTCTGTTAAACTGTTTGGCAGCAGTTTCCTGTAAGGATACCATTACAAACTGAAATTAAATAACCACTATGGCCTTCTCTAAAAAGAATCTTCTGGTAAACTGTTTGGCAGCAGTTTCCTGTGAGGATACCATTACAAACTGAAATTAAATGACCACTATGGGCCTTCTCTATAAAGAATCTTCTGGTAAAGTGTTTGGTAGCAGTTTCCTGTGAGGATACCATTACAAACTGAAATTAAATAACCACTATGGGCCTTTTCTGTAAAGAATCATGTGGTAAACTGTTTGATAGCAGTTTCCTGTGTGGATTACAAAATGAAATTGATTAACCTATTTGGCCTTATCTGTAAAAAATCTTCTGGTAAACTGTTTAGCTATAAAGTTTGTTAGAAATACAACATTTGTAGTTCTCCATGGAGATCATATGGAGATGAATTGATTTAATGGACAGGTGTATTTTATATTGAGCTATCATTGCCTGAAATGAAATTATTTTTCAACTAGACAGATAAACAAGGTCTTCAATCGAATTTGAACCAAGAACCTTAGCTTTGTCATTAGGATTTGGTCTAAAATATGTTAAACCAATAATTTACTTAATTTCGTGAAGAGATTTTAATTTAAAAGGGAGATTAGAGTTTGTTTTACAAAAGTTAATTGTCCTCGGACCTGCTGATAGTTAACCTATCTCAAAACTAATAATATATCCATGTTTTTAATATTGCCAAATATTCATCTCTCAAAATACGTTTTACATATGATTGATTAAACTATATCATTTGCAGGTTTTATTGTATGTGTACCATGAGCACCCATATGATATTTTCTGGGGGGGGGGCTATACCGGAATATGGGGCTTAACACGTTCACTGCTAAGGACGCACATGTGAGCTTGACACTGAGCACTATGAGAAGCGGCCGACGCAAAGTGCATTGCATGCCAACCCCCGTATTTGGAGTATTTTCAATATACAATGCATTGCGGATTCGCACGCCAACCCCCTTATTCTGAGTATATTTAATACACAGAGCATTACGTGATTCGCACGCCAACCTCCATGTTGGGAGTATTTTTAATACAAAATGCATTACGTGCTTTGCACGCCAATTTTAGGCCTATATGCAATGGACACACATGTGCGTCCGCTTTAAAATATTAGTGATTATTACGTAGAAAGGTTCAAAAATAAAAAATAAAGTAATTTCTACTCATTTAGACTATAAATATAAAAAATAAAAGTTCAGTTCCTAGCATGGGAAATACGAAATTTGCGTAGCAGTGAACTTGTTAAGGAGTATTCTCCCCTCCTTCAGCAAAAGGCGTCTAGGGATATTTTGACCGCACCAAGAAAACTTTTAAAATTTGGTAAGCCAATTTGGCTGTTCAGGTGAAATATTAACCCACACATCATTGAGTCTGTACCTTTACACTGTCAGTGAATACACAAAGACCTATAACATGCTTAGAGGCCGCACCAAGTAGTGACCCAGCAGCTCATGCTTGAACTCTTGTAAAAAATAAAATAAGTATATATAAAATCAAACGGCACATAACATTTAAAACATATTTTAGTGCTAATCTCTTTAAAGAAAAATTCCTGACTATAATAATAAACATATTTTGCTTTCCCTGGGAGCTAGGAGGGCAGTGACCCCCCTCTGCCCATAGGTGTGGGCTCCCATGAGTAGTACCACCTGAAATTATTTCTGTTTAAATACAAGTAAAACTTAATACCTAAAGGATATTATATTGCATACAATTTGATTATGTGATTTCGCAGGCAATGTACGTAAAGATCACCCTTGGCATGAATTTAAAAACGACGGTAATTGATTAAAATTTCTCTTATTCGTGAATTTTGTACTACTACAGCATATCTTTACAGGCAATATAATCACATCCTATGTGTAATATTTGCTCCTGCTTAATTTCATCCATATGTTAATCAAGATGAACATTAAATTTAATGGTTCTTTCGTCGCTTCATTACTTTAATCCCTTTTTAATTACAAACATCACTAATGCTGTTTAGTGCAAACAACTTGTAGTATATATTACACTACAATCTAAATATCTAAGCAAGAAAGCAGCTACCTGCAAAATGAAAGGTGTGGTGTTTTGCGGTTTGGCCCTCTGCTTCTTCCTGGTAAGGATTTAGTATAATTTACAAAATGTATCATGTAGTATTATAATTTTGCCATGTATAATTATGAAATATAATCTTCTTTGTATGATTAAATGTCAAAAATACTGCTTTTTTAATAGGTATCTATTTATTAACATTAATAATTAAACAGTACATTGAATATCACTTAGAAATATTCAGTGTGAGTGAAAATGCTGTTTTACAAAATTTATTGGAGTTCAAAATGTGTTAAATTTTCAACTGAAGATTCAAATTTTTTTAAATGCACGATTAATTATTGGTGGATTTTCTGTCCCAAACTAAGTTAAAAAACTAGAGACGGATCAAATTAATCTATTTAAACTGAAAAACTTTTAAAAATAACCAACCAAATTATTAAATTTACGTCCCAGTATTTCTTAGGATTACATACAACCTTATATCCAAACCTTTTTCACGATATCATTGTTAAATGTCCAAAAGTCTCTAATTTTTCACACAGCAGAATTTTTTCACTATTAATTTATACCTCAAAGACGGTTTGATGTAATAAGTTGAAATTTTTGATAAAGTTTTATGCCATAAACTCCAAACAACAACAAAATAATCAGTTTTTCCAACCACCTAATTCGAAATGTCAGCAATTTAAAGTATTTTATGATCAATGTCCACAAAAACCATTAACTTTACAAACAAAATTCATCAGAGAAAAAACTTTTTTTGAGTGACAAACAAAATGTAGCTCAAAGAATAATCGAATTATGGGAAAAAAGTGAGATATGAAGTAGAAGTTCTTCATATTAATTGTCTAAAACACAAACAAGTCTAGAACCAAAATATTTCTTGAATACAGGTGTGCACAATATTGAGAAGTTTTTACTTTAATTAATACAAAATGTACTTAAATGTTTCTGTTTGTAGCTGATTGGATTTAAATTCAGGCTCTGCTGGAGTCGATTATGATTTTTGCATGATCCGCGTGATTAAATTTTAACACATAATTTGTGTCATTTTTCATAGTTTTGTTATAGGTTACTTTGGAGAGCTACAAATAGAAAGATGTTTCTCTATTGTGAGAATTACAGTTATTATGTTATTTATTTTTTACATTTGTTAGTTAAATGTGTAACAATCCTTCACATAATATTCTTCATGAACAATTATTTTTGATTTTGATATTGTAAACCAAAATTTTAAATATTACTATTAAGATTATTAAACACATTTACTTCTGCGAAAATTTTTAATCAATTAATATTTAGTAATATATTAATTACTAGTTAGGCTGAAGTTTTTCTGTTTTGAAAATTACAATATCTTACTCAGCACGTGTACAATTCAAATTTAGAATTTTCATCTGTATATGTAAAATCCAAATACCACTCACTGACTCACTCATCACGAAATCTCAAAAACCACCGAACGGATTGGAATGAAATTTGGTATATAGCTTCCTCTAGGGACCTAGGTGCTCGCTAAGAAAGGTATTAAAAATTCGAAATTTAGAGGGGGTTTGGGGGGGGTCAAAGTTACTAAAAATCCCCATAAGAATACAAAGTGTAAAATATGTATTGATATTTTTTTTCTGGTAATATACATGTAACTTTGATTTGTCTATCCGTGCAAAGCCGGATCGGGCCAGCTAGTATGATATAAAATTTCAAAATGGGGAAATATTGAGAATATTTTCTTAACCGAAAAATGATCAAGTTTGAAATGAAAAACAACATAGCAGTCTGTCTCGTTTAACGTATTGTCACAGAAAACCTGAAAGTAAAAAGCATCACTGGTAATACAAAAAAAAAAAAACTACATCTAATCATAATAACCAAGATGCTTCTTTTAAATTTGAGTTTTTTTAGGAAATTGAAAGCTACCAGCTAAGAAAAAAATGTTAACATGGTTTAATTTTAAGTTATGTATTTGAGAAAGCAATGATTATATTGAGTTCTAATATAAAAATCCTTTTAAAAAATTTCAACTTTTGTCTTTTGATTTTTAATAAAGCGGTACAATTAACATTAAAGTATGTTTCACTGTTTCAGCTATTCGAAGCAGGCACATCATCAAGTCTCTACAAAGCGAGTGATTCAGAAGAAGATGTAAGCGAAATACTAGTAAAACATATAAAACTAACTATACATTAAGATTTTAAAGTTATTAAATGACGGTAAAGTTTAAACAAAGTTATCTTTGTTATAGTTTATTTAACATAATCTTGATATAAAAAACAAATAAGCCTGACATTCCAGTCCAAGGCTAAGGGCAAATATAACTACTGTAAGTTATAACCTGGTAAGACCATCCCAATGAAAAGCAGTTTAGTATCAATATATAAATTTACAATTATCTGCTAACAAGTTATTACTCTGTTCACGGCATTGTCTTAGTAATTACCTTTTGAGACAGTAATAAACTATTTACTATTTTGATAATTACTAATATTGCAGTAATAAACAATGTAATAACAATTACATAATTCGTCAAAAATGTTATTTAATCACAACTCAAGAGAATATAAGCAAAACTTAATTTGTATATTGAAGTTTAAGATCAACATTCATCACCCAAAACGCAACTTAAGGTTCGTGAAATGTTAATCAGAGTCTCATGAAAGCATTTTTTTTTAAATTAATAAGTGTTATTTTCTTGGATATTTAATATCAGTTGAGACAGTTTATGAGTAAATTAAGTAGTAACTCAAACAGATGAATAGCATAATACATAATTGTTGTAAATTGGACACTGATCCAAACTCATGTACATGTCTATTAACATACATAACGAAAGGGCGATAAAAACATGTTGAGGTATTCCTGTTCAAACTAATAACCTCCTATTTGCCTAACAAGGCAACATCCGTAACAGTGACTCTCAAGAAAGAAAGTCTCATGATGTTTGATGACGAAGAAAATGTATTTAAACATCATGACAGATAGCAAAATTACACATTTGTATTACTAAGGGGAAATGTGATCTTTAAGGTTACGGTTCTTTAAAACAAAAAGTAAATATTTGATCGATATTAAAAATCAGTAAAAATATATTTCACCATTTCAGGAATTACATCAAATGATGTTGATAAGCAAACAAAACTGGGCAAACAAAAACTAAATAGCTACTAAAAAATAAAAATTAAAATAAATATTTTAAATCAGCAACAAATAATATTAAAATTTGTTGCAGTTAGTTATTTTTTGGTTTGAAAAGTACTAGTAAATATTATGTGAATTAAAAGAGAAAAGTACAGCTATTAATAACAAAAAATATTGGGTGGTATTAGTAGAACGTATTAGTATGAAAATCTACTTTGCATATTATTAACTAATAAAATCATGTACAACACTGTATTTGTGTTATTCGTGGACAAACCTACAGACAGATATAACACATTATTAATTTCATTTAACTACTACAAGATCGAATCATTTTAAAAGTATGATTATAAAACGTAAGAGTCTGATAACAAATAAGACCTTGTAAAAAATCTCACAAAAAATACATTTACTTACAATCGCGTTTCTACAACATAGTTTCAATCCTCATATGTCTCTGTAGATGGCGATTTATTTTTAATTTTTAAGCATTTAACAAATAAACTTATTGTTGTTTGAGTTTGTGTTTTTAATGATCATTTACTTAAAACAATAATTGCAAATGTGCAAAAATGTAGGTTATAGAGTAAACTTTTGTATTGTTATTCAGGAAGTAAAAGAATATCTGAAAAAAGAAAAGGTAGATCTGGATAAAGATGGAGTTCTGACTGAAACTGATGAAAAGACCGAGGTTGGGGATATAAATGGACGTAAATATATTAAGAAAACAAAAGTCATCTCTACTATCTACTACTTTGGAGGAGATCTGGTGAGCAAATCTACTTATTTTGTAACGATTTATTTAATTATATGAAATGTATATACTTTATACAGGTTAATACAAAATATGTAATAAAAATTCAACATAAATTTTAATTTTACTAAAAATAAAAATTTGAATCAACAAATTCAAAATGCTCCGTTTACGCCAGTTTTATTTATAATTTTTCTTAAACAAGTAATAAATTTCAATTCCCTTTTCAGACATACGAGTCAACATTTTTTAAGAATATTTTGTATGTAAACTTTATCCACTATTATCATAGTTAAGTTAGTTTCACATTGTACCAACTTTAAGAAATATTCATATATTGGAAGCGTGTGGGGGACCTATTACAGATGGTACATGTCAGAAAGAAATATGAATTTACAGTAATATTAAACCAATTGCTCTTACCTTATAGTTAATCCAAGACCAAATAAACTGAGTAAACTATTCACAGGAGAAAATAACTACAAAATTATATCAGATTAGTAGTTTATTAAAAGAAATATTTCAAAAGAAAATATTTAATATTTATTTATAAACCCTTAAAAGAAAACAACGAAAATTTATATGCCCTTATGTAAAAAAATAAGAAAGATGTTAAAGAAAACTTACATTTACAATATTAATTTAGTTAAGTTCAAAAACATCCCTCCCCAAAAAGTAAAATTTGAAAATAATCAAGATCAAAAGATACAGTTTGTTGCATTTACAACAGTACAGATTATAATTGAATATTTAGCTATTCTAGAAAGTTACAAAATTATAAACATTTACTATAGTTTTACTAATAACTTTTATTTCGTTAGCCAACATTAATACTAAGCAAAATTAAATAATAAAAATAATGGAGTTTAATTTTGAGACGTCTCTCATGTAATAAATAAAAAAAACTATTTAAATTTTGAAATAACCCCTTTGGGGTTGTAGGGTCCAAAAATGCATGCTATCCCATCCAATTAATTACCAAAAGAAACAGAAATCACAATTAACAGCCTTTAGCACATAATTAAACAATTTTTTATTTATTTTATAGCCAGTTTGAATTTATATAGAAGTTCTGTGGTTCCTTTGTTCGACCTTTTATTTATTTTATTTTAAACCTTATTAAAAGCATCACTTGCACAGTTCTTTTTTATATTTTTTTTATCAGTAGACTTTGAAGACTGGTGGTTGACCCAAAATACTGGGTGTATACTTCGACCCGTTGAAACTGCCGGACATAAAGCATGATTACAATTTTATACCAGTTATTACAAAACCTATGCGTTGCAAGAAACAGCATGTCTACACATCAATTTGCAATAACTTAAAAGACATTTTGCAATAGTTAAATTATGCAAAAACTTCTGAGATGGATTAAACAGATTCTTTTGGCTATTTTTCACATTTTAATTTAACTGTAATTTAAGCATTTTAAACATTACTGTAAGCAAGCGAAAGCTGCAATATATTTAAGAAGGCTGTTTAAAAAAAATGGCTGATATAATTATAATAGAACATTATTTTAAATATTCCTTTTTGGTAATCAATATTAACCATTTATAAGAATTATTTAAGCTGTACAAATATAAAAAAAAAAATACTTAGACAAATTGAAATGAAACAAAGACAAAATTTACGCAAGACTTGTTTAGAATTAATTAGTTAACTTTGTTCAGACAAAGATAATATAGTTAACTCAGTTTGCAATGAACATAAATTTTTATTTAAACATTGGATAGAGCAAAGATTTGTACCTGGATTTAGCGAATAACGATTACTTAAACATCCTGGGTTTGAAGCAAGTACGTTGAAGTTCCGAGTTTTAAATGTATAACACAGGCTAGTATAGAGCGAATCACTTTTACACAAAACTAACACTTAACTACACAGAGACATTTGTGGTGGTCTTGTTTGACATTTAATTATTATTTTAAAAGCCGCATGGTTTTCAGACAAGTTGTTAGACGTTCAGTCCAGTCGCGCTGATCGTGTGGTTTAGACAATCCCTAATGGATGGGGTGAAGTTGCGCTTTAGAAACAAATTAAGTTATGAAATCATGCATTATTTATTATTAGCTATTTATATTATTAACTTAGGATGTTTAATAAAAAAAATGTTTTGTAATTCCACCGGCTTATTAAAAACGCTACAACATGTATCAAAATTGCAATTTAAACAGTTAAATACAGTTGATAATTTATAGTTGTTTTCCTACAACCAAGTGTAAAGTGCTATTTTATGATTTGAAAACACATTGTAAAACGGCCGTTTATCGCTAGCCGAGCGGTAAAGTAATATTGATTGTTGTTGTGTTATTACGTTGACTAAAAACCGATAGACTAATCACAATAACTTTGTGAGTAATTTTGTTCACTATAGTTGAATAAACAATGGCAGAAGAATTTGATGAAATTGGTATGGAATTTTAGAAAAAATTATGGTATTTTCTGTTGTAGGAAAAATTTAATATATTCGGTATGTAATTCGAGCGTAACGTAACTTTCAGAAATTACTGCGCTCCGCTACACGTCGCGTGGTAACTTTTTTATCTTAAGCGATAAAGATATACTTTACGCTCTTAATACATAAAATACCTTATTTTAATTAAGTAAATGACTAGCGATTTGTTCTACAATGTCTACAATTTTGTTCTTAACTCTGAGACCATACTCAATCCAAAACCTGTTTGAATTCTGAAACTTTTTCAACTAATCCGTATTCTGAGAAAATATTTTCTATATTCATAAAGTGTATTTCATTTATGTATCACGTACCTAGCATCATATATGTTTTAATCGATCCACAATAAATTATATCTTTATTTCTTCAGTTTCCTATTTAGTCCGTAACCGCTCAAGCGCCTCATATTTGAACTTAATATAAATTATATTTACAAAATTCGATCTTCTCTGTTTAGGATGAAAGAAACCCTGGCGAAACAGAAGAAGCCTTTTGTAAGAGGGTGTTTATCCAACGCAGCAATGAAGATTACGAAACCTTCATCAGTCGAGTCTTCAACAAGTACGAAGATGAAAGTGTTGCAGAATACCTCATGAGAATAGTAACTTTCCATAAATTAAACCCTGGTTGCGAAGCCTGGAATAGCCGCCAGTACTTGGAACTAACCAAAACTTATTACACACTGACTTTAATCAGATTCGACGGGGAATCTTGGGAACAGTACTATGAAAGAATTTTAAACAAGAGAAGTGATGAAGACTTTATATCCTATTCCAAGAGAGTTGATATAATCAGAACCATTCACCCTGAGTTTAGCATTTGGGACTCTTTCGTATTGGATAACACATCAGAAAAGGGATACACCAGTGCTTACAAATCTGTAACCAATGTTGCAAAACGTAGTCTGCCTGTAAGTGTGTTGATTCTTATTTACAAATTTATCACTATAGGTATAGAATTATAAATACAGTATATCTTGCTGAATTACTATAAAATTACTTAATCACCGGTACTTTAAATAATGTACATGGAAAAAGTTTAAAATCACAAAAGCATTACATGTCGCCAAGATTAGTAACAGTATCAATTAAAAAATAAAAACTAATTTCTCCTAGGGTCATTATGTAAATAAATAAAGCTATGGTAAAACTGTTTTATTACTTAAGTTATTGTGACTTAATTTAAACAATGGCATAGGCCTATACCGTAAAGTCAATTAGTTATATGTAATATGTTGGTAAATATTTAAGAAATTATACAGAAAACTGATTGCACGATTGCTTTTAAAATGAAAGAACTTTGTTAATATGCCACCATTCATTGCTGAATGAAGTTTAAAGTTGGCGGGATACATTTCAAACTACCTTATAGAAGCCTGTCAAATGGCAAAACATATTCCGGTTTTAGTAGCGCCTATATATTAATCTGTATATAAAACAATTTATTTAAAACCAGTAAGAGTTGTATAAAACTTGATGACCTGTGCGAATATTGGAGTACTTACCTGATTTAATTCAGTTAATTATGTTTATTTAATTACATTTTATTGGTCTATAAATAACAGTTTATAACAGTCTATAATGCTTTACGTTTGTTAAATTTGATTTATTTGCATGATAGATTACACATGCATATAGAATGTAAACAATCTAACTAACAGCTGTCATGTTATTTAAACACATTGTTAATAAATGGGAGCGCTTTCATTAGGAATCATATAAAATATTTTAATCAATTTTTTTTAACAAAAACATTAATTTTAAGCAATTTATATATTTTTTTGTCAATAGCAGAGAACATAAGCATTAAAATTATGTTTGAATCATTAATTTGTATGATGAATTAAGGGAGATATGTTGTTGCCATAAAACAAACTTCATTGAGAAATAATAAATAAGGATACGGTATGCAATTATTAAATTTGTATAGAGAAATACTATAAAGGAATGGAATTTTTATTAGAAGAATCTTTATCTACATAATACTTTGATTACAGGTAAGGAAGAGTGGCGAGACGGAAGAGGCCTATTGTTCTAGGACGTTTAAACAGACAACAACCGAAACCACTGATTCTTACTACTCTCGTATTTTCACCCATTATGCAGATGAAACATTCCCTGAATATATATGCAGAGTGGAAACAATCCGTCGCCTTTATCCTCATTTGTCCGTCTGGGAGGATGAATCGTACCTATACATAACACAAAACTACTACAAGACTCTTTACACCAAGTTAGATTATGAAACTGTTGATGAATACTATGCACGTATATTTAAAATAGAAACTGGTGAAGATTATGATTCATATTGTGAAAGAATAACTATAATATACGATCTTTTCCCCGAGCTGGATATTTGGAAGAAATTTTCTCTTGATAAAACGTCAAAAACGTTTTACACTACTTCAACAACAAAACCTTCTTTCCAGTATGGGTTGAAGAAGACATTTACTAATAAAACTACAACACAGACAACCAAACGCACTGTAGATACCGAACAAGTAAGTAAACATTGCACCATTTAGGTAAGTGTTAGACTAGTGGCATTTTGTGTAAACGTTTTATGATCTATGTATGCATTTTACATATTACACACATATTATATTTATATGTAGGTAATGCAGCTTCTAATTTATATATGTTTCTACAATATAACTTTCTAACTAAACTCAAAAACATTAAAAATAAATTGTTGAAATTTAGAATACGACCGCATTAATCTTCATCCGTTTAATAAGCACTGGATGCCAGCAATTTAAAAAGTAAATACAGTTTGGAATTAATTGGCGAAATCGACTCAAATATTCAGTCGACACTATAACAAATGCATATTTTCAATCTATTACAGGAAACATTAGATAAAAAGACAGAGGCTAAGACCAGAGTAGAAAACTCAGGAACTAAAATCGTAGAAGAGGATTCGAAGGTTTTGAAACATACAGTATTAGACGCCACTGTAAGTACCGAAAAGATGAACGGCGTGTTTGGTAATAATTAAGGAATGTTTAAAAACAGAAAAATATTTGTTACCTTTTACAGGAGATATCGGTTAAAGATTATGAAGAAAGTCTAAGGAAAGAAACCAAAACAGTAAAACCAGCAACTCCTACAACAACCAACAAATCTAATGAAAGTGTACAGATTACCAAACGAAGTGTGGCTGATGCTACAGTAAGGATTGCATTTATTATAAAACAAACTCAGTAAACAAATTTAATTTCATAAATTACAATAATTGTTGTTCAAAATTTCGCAGGAAATATCGTTTGATATTGTAGACAATGGGAGAAATGGAGAGTCAACGATAACAGAGAAAGAAGATAATATAACTAAATCAATTACAGTAACACCAGTAAGTAAAGATATATATGAACATTGTAGCTGATTTATCTTGAAGATTTCAGCATCAGCTGTACTATTACTAAGTAATTCATGGAAAATCATGATGTAATTTTGACTTGTTGGTTTAATAACTTCAACCACTACGAATGAACATTCGTAAAACATTATGGTCAGGTATTTTTTACAATTTTATTATATTGCAATAATAAATAAATTGTAAATAATAATCTCTCAAAAACATTATAATAATGTTTAATGTATGGAAGTCCGAAAATTTAAATGAAGGCAGACGCTAAAATAAATAACCTTTACAAACAAATAAACAAAACAAAATAAGGTAGTACATAAAAATAAATAAAATATTACAAGAAACGATTTTTCCAACAACAAAATGAAGACTATAACTTTTGAACTTGCACCTGAAATAAAAACCAACAAAAGGAAATAGCAATAGCAGACATGTTTATGTTTCACTTCTAAATTCTTATAAAATTTAAATAAACATGGATGGCCCTACCTAATGTATCTAAAATCATATGTGATGAAAATGTATCTCATACAATGGATTCTTATCTTCGAAAAATATGTAGGTTAAAATAGACAATGATGTTACAGTCAATATTTGTTCAATCGCAAAAACAGAAAATTGTGTTACTGGCAATATATAAATAATTAATACCTAAACATATTGTTTAACTTACATGTAGTTACCACACCTTCAGATATAAAACAAAAACTTTAAAAAATTCATCCCAGCTGTAATGACAATATTTTGGAGCAATATAAAATAAATACTTTTTTTTTATTTGAATTTAAGACTATTTAGCCTACTTCTATAATGTTGAATAATTAAATCAAAATAATGAAAAGAATGGCCCTAAAACAGAGTCTTTGTGACAAACTAGTCAGAAAAAAATGAACAATTTAATCTTTCTGCCATACTTACTCATTCACTCATACACACGCACATATACAAACTGAAGAAATATCTATACATAAATATAAGGTAACAAAATAAATATTAATTATAATATAAAAGAAAATGTCTGTAGGAAAATAAATACAGTAAATGCAAAACATCATATACAGGCTGGTTCTATAGTGAGCAGAATTTATCAGGGGTAACAAGGACGAAAATAAAGAAAAAAAATCCTATCACTATGTAAACTATCACTATGTATTAACTTATTAGTAATGGGAGTCAACTAAATTATTTATAATATTTAATATTTCACATTCTAAATCTTAAAATTTTGTTTACTGTCAATACCAGGATTCAACTAAAGTCACTAAGATCTATGAGAACACAGAAAAGGAAACTTCCGAAAAAACCGTTTTAGTCCCAGGATCAACGAAAGTAACTAAAACTGAAGAGAAAACTGTTGAAAAACGCAACATTAATGGCGGTGTAAGTAAATTATTATTCTATGTTAATAGTCTTCTTTTAGTTTATTACATTTACTCGTGTCTGATTCAGGGGTTTACTGGTGCCGAAACGCCGTTCCGGTACTGCTTTTTATTAATTGTTGTTTAAGTTTTGTTTTAACGTTACTCTGGACCATCCACTCAATCAATCACACTCATTTAACCTCAAGATATCCCCACACTACAGAGCGTTGCGACTAAGTGAGCCAACTACAGTAACGTCTCCCATTGCCCCTAGCTTGAAATCGAAATGGGACAACTTGGGAGCACCAGACACCCTTTTGCCAACCTCGCAATATTTTTTTCGAACCCTTTTGATGTTCGGCGAGCGCTGCGAACGACTACAATCAAGAGATCGATGATTCCGAGTTTAGGTGGCCGAAAAGTTAAAAAAAGCGATCCTTAAACTTTTATAGTATTAACTTTTTCGGCATGATAATTATTGTAATCAAAATGGGACCAAACATGATATAATATGGACCACATTTAGTGATTAGTACTTATCGAATAACTCATATAATTTGATGATAAAAACATAAATATACCAAATGAGAGCACAACACGGATTAGACATACAAACAATGGCTGTACAAACACCCCCACAAATGCAAGGTAGAAAGGCACCCCATAAGAGGAAAATATTTAAACTTAGGTACTTGAAAGCCGGCCGCAAGACGATTTAGCAAGTTCCCCGGTACATGCTACCTCTCGCGAACTGTGAAAAACTAAAAAGTTGCTGATCACTTCGACGTTGACATTGTGATGTTGTTTTGTGATTTTTGAGTGCCGTTAGAATAATTCATTAACAAGCGTCTGTGTTGTGTCCTCGTGATAAGCTTGATTGTGTTGAATTGTTTTTGTATAAGAAAAGTCATGTCTTGATCTACATAAATGTGTTTAGGTTTACCGAGGATTTAAATATCTGATAAAGGCTACTGCCTAAATAGTAGGCCTAGACATTTTGTCAAGTTTTGTTTAAAATAGTAAGTGTCTCCTAAAATTTGCTATGCGCCATACACAAGTACAAAAATAGTTAAGTGAGTACTTTTCTTATAAAAGTAAGCATATTATCTGCACCCTTAAACTTGCCAATTATACGTAAAGTAGGAGTTTTAGAAGTGAAAATTTCAAACATTTTCCGGGCCCCTCTTTCCATCACTTCGGTCAGTTAAGGCAGCGTTCCGGTACTGGAAAAATTACGAGTAAACTCCTGGTCTGATTCTTAAACTGATTAAATTCAGATTTAAATATATTCTCTAAAAGTTTTAAAATCAAACATTCGTTTTATATAAAAAAATAAACTTTTAAAACTTGTTAGTAATGAAAGTCAATTAAATTATTTATAATATTTAACAATCTAAATCTTAAAATATTGTTTACTGTCAATACCAGGACACAACTAAAGTCATTAAGAACTATGAAAACACAGAAAAGGAAACTTCCGAAACTACAGTTTTGGTCCCAGGATCAAAGCAAGTAACAAAAATTGATGAGAAAACTGTTGTAAAACGCAACATTAATGGCGGTGTAAGTAAACTATACTTCTATGTAAATAATCTACTTTGTAATTATTACTTTTACACGTGTCTGGTTCTTAAACTGATTAAATTCATATTTTAAATATATTCTCTATAAAAGTATTTACAATCAAGTATTGGTTTTATAAAAAAAACGTTTAAAACTTGTTAGTAAAGATAGTAATCTAATTATTGGTAGTATATAATATTTTACAATCTATATCATTAAATTTTGATTACTGTCAATACCAGGAATCAACTAAAGTGACTAAGAACTATGAGAACACAGAAAAGGAAACTTCCGAAACTACAGTTGTGGTCCCAGGATCAAAGAAAGAAACTAAAACTGAAGAGAAAACTATTGTAAAACGAAACATTATTGGCGGTGTAAGTAAATTAATCTTCTACCTAAAATAGTCTTCTTTGTAATTTTTACATTTTCACGTGTCTGGTAATTAAATTGATTAAATTTAGATTTAAATACATTCTGTAAACGTATTTACAATCAAGCATTTGTTCTATAAAAAAAATAAACATTTAAATCATGTTAGTATTGAGAGTCAACTAAATTATTGATAATATTTAATATTACACATTCTAAATGTTAAACATTTGTTTACTGTCAATACCAGGATTCAACTAAAGTGACTAAGAACTATGAGAACACAGAAAAGGAAACTTCCGAAACTACAGTTTTAGTCCCAGGATCAAAGCAAGTAACTAAAACCGAAGAGAAAACCGTTGAAAAACGCAACGTAATTGGCGGCGTAAGTAAATTCTTCTTCTATGTAAACAGTCTTCTTGTATTTATTACATTTTCACGTGTCTGGTTCTTAAACTATTAAAATTCAGATTTAAATACATTCTCTAAACGTATTTACAATCAAGATTTGGTTTTATACAACAACAAAAAACAACGTTTAAAACTTGTTAGTAATGCGAGTCAACTTAACTATTAATAATATATAATATTTTACATTCTAAATATTAATCATTTGTTTACTGTCAATACCAGGACTCAACTAAAGTGACTAAGAACTATGACAACACAGAAAAGAAAACTTCCGAAACTACAGTTGTGGTCCCAGGATCAAAGCAAGTAACTAAAACTGAAGAGAAAACTGTTGAAAAACGCAACGTTATTGGCGGCGTAAGTAAATTCTTCTTCTGTGTAAACAGTCTTCTTGTATTTATTACATTTTCACGTGTCTGGTTCTTAAACTATTA
>JAGFPH010016599.1:0-19055 GCA_018207615.1 Philaenus spumarius
ACCCCGGTTCCCCCTCTTCCCCCGGTAGGCCACTTTAGGCCAGACACCTTCCTTTACAAAATCCTGGCTACGTCACTTGGTCACCTAATGTGGTGAGCAAAACAACTAAAAAAACTCAGTATATTTTAATGCGTTCATTACCCCAATAGAAAGTAAATTTATGTTATTAAATTAATTTAGATTAAAAATATTTTTGAAAAGTGTCAATAGCAAATTAAATCTATGGAAATGTGTTTATGAGAATAACTCTGTTTATAGTTACAAAACAACGTGTGCGTCATTAATTCCCAACCGTTATGTCCATAGCAAGAAAACCCCCTAATAAACTGTTTTTTCCTGGAAATTATTATAATAATTAATTATAAAAATAACAGTAATAAATAAATTAACAAGTAATTAATAAATAAACGATGAAATAAAAATGACAATTCTTATTTTGTTGATAATAATTACATTTACTTTCATTTAAAACAAACCGCACGAAAATAGGTTGCATAGATTTCCAGAAATAGGTATCAATAGGGTTTAATCTAGAACCAAAAAACCTCAAAAAGTGGCCTTATAAGAAGTATTAGGATGAAGTACAAATTACTTTACATAACTTTTTTATAATAATAACAATAATATTTTCTTTTTATTTCAAATAAACAGAACTAAAATGGGCCCGGAAGATCTTCATAAATATGTCGTATAAGTGTTTTAATCTAAAACCAAAAAACCTCAAAAAGTAAATTTATAAGAATACCGATGAAATACAAATTACTTTTCATGACATTTTGATAATAAATACAATATTCCCTTTTATTTTGAATAAACACCACTAAAATTGGCCATATAGATCTCCAGAAATAGGTATAAAATCAAAAGGGTTTTAACCTAAAACCACCAAAACTCAAAATGTGCCCTTATAAATGCACTGATGAAATAAAAATGACATTTTAAAAACAGGCAGTCGTGGGTCTGCCGTCAGAAGTGAAAAGATTTTAGGTTCATATAGTTAACTTTATTTTCGAGTTATTAAGAAGTATTTTTTTAATAATGTATAATGTTGTAATGAGATCTTAAATAATTGCGGAGATGCGATGGAGCCTTAAATAATTGTGGATAAGCGACGGAGCCTTACATAATTGTGGAGATCCGATGAAGCTTTAAATAATTGCGGGAATGCAACTGTGTCTTAAATAATTGCGGAGATGCAACAGAGCCTTAAATAATTGTAGAGATCCGATAGAGACTTAAATAATTTCGGGGATGCGACTGTGTCTTAAATAATTGCGGAGATGCGGCGTAGCCTTAAATATTTGCGGGGATGCAACAGAACCTTAAATAATTGCGGAGATGTGACGGAGCCTTAAAAAATGTCGTGTAAGTGCGATGACGATGACGGTGAAGGGAGTTCAATCATTTTTCTCCATGCAAAAAGTGCCCAACCTAATGAAGTTTTCACTGGGAAAAAACTAAAATCATAGTAAAAAATAAGGTTTTAACCTAAAAACAAAAAACTCAAAAGTGCAAAATAATTGAAAAAATAACATTTAATAATTTGTTTAAAATAATGAGATTTTCTTTCATTTAAAACTAACGACACGAAAATCGGACACGCAGAACTCCAGAAATAGTTATCAATAAAAAACCTAAAACTAAAAAAAATCTAAAATTGACCTTATAAATATATTGATGAAATAAAAATGACATTTCTTAATTTTATTATAATAATGACAACATTTTCTTTCATTTAAATCAAACCGCACCATCGACCAGGTTGATCTCCAGAAACCGATCTCAACCGGAAAAGGTTTTAAACTAAATAAAAAAAAACTCGAAAAGTGCCCTTATAAATATACCGATGAAATATAATTGATATTCAATAATGTTTTAATAATAATGATAACATTTTCTGTCATTTTAAACAAACAGCACTAAAATCGGAACGGTAGATCTTCAGAAATAGCTACCAATAGGATTTTAACATAAAAGCCAAAAAGTTCCCTTTTAAATATACACATTAAATAAAATTGACATTTCATAATTTTTTATAATAATGACAACATTTTCTGTCATTTAAAACAAACAGCACTAAAATCGGCCCGGTACATCTTCAGAAATAGCTATCTATAGGATTTTAACATAAAACAAACAAAAAAACTCAAAAAGTGCCATTTTTTTAAAAACCATAAAATAATATTGACATTTCATAATTTTTTTATAATAATGACAACATTGTCTGTCATTTAAAACAAACGGCGCTAAAATCGGTCCGGTAGATCTTCAGAAATAGCTATCAATAGGATTTTAACATAAAACTAAAAAAAGTGCCCTTTTAAACATGCCCATGAAATAAAATTGACATTTTTATAGTAATGACAACGTTTTCTGTCATTTAAAACAAACAGCACTAAAATCGGCCAGTAGATCTTCAGAAATAATAGGATTTTAATATAAAACCCCAAAAACTTAAAAAGTGCCCTTTTAAATATGCCAATGAAATAAAATTGACATTTCATAATTTTTTTATAATAATGACAACATTTTCTGTCATTTATAACAAACAGAACTAAAATTGGCACGGTAGATCTTCAGAAATAGATATCAATAGGGTTACCAAACGTTAAAGGGTGAACGTTTCAGTAGAATTATTATATTAGTAAGATGAGTGGTAGAGTAATAAACGCAATAAACATCAAGGTAAAGGAACGATTTTGAAGTTTTTTTAAAGCTAACATCAAAAGCCAACATCAAGTAGGCACTAGGCAGCTTCAGTGACAACAACAACCTTTAGTTCACTCTAATAATGAAAACCAGTACGTTTTCTGCTATGTTATGCAGATGTACAAGTTTCTGTCTTTTGCCAAATACCGGTGCTGCTCCTTACGACTCCTAGCGAGATGGTCCTGTACTACGTCTACTGATGGTCCTGGACTGCGATACAGACCGCCCGTTAGCTCGGTTAGTCTAGTACTTATATAGTCAATGGTTATACCAATGTGGGCGTGCACCATCTCGATAACAAATAAAGTTCTGGGGTCTTCCAATTGAGGAAAGAGCCATAGTTGTATCGCATCAAGATAAGAGATACCAGTTATAGTTGTTTCAGCACAAAATAAAATATTTTAATGCTCTGAGAGCATACCATGCTGTGACGTGACGGGTGAGTATAGCCACCTCCATTTGATTACACAAGGAGCACACCTCTGGAAAAAAGATTTGACGGGCCGCACCTTAAATTTACGCCGGTAACGTTTTAGAAAAGATGTGGTAACGGGTGTCGCCTGTTGGTTCCATCCATAATCAAAACAAAGGATTCAATTCAATACAACAAAATAACTAGTATCATAGCGAGTACAAAACTTAAAGATGAACAGATGGAACACGTGTGTAGGGGTCCCGTCGAGCACCGTCTTTTAATCTCCACTTTTTTTTCTGCGTACATTCGGGTTTTATGGCTGAATGTTTGACGACTATATTTCGTTGGCTCCGTATCAGAAATAATACAAAAATTCTGATTTATTTTCATTATAATAACACTTTTTATCTATAGCCTACTTGAATATATTGTTAAAATACACTAATTATTGCTTCTAAAGCAACTTTAGTATTAAATCATACGGCTTCCTTACTGTATATGAACAATGTATCTCACAATTTGTATATGAACAATGTAAGAAGGATCCAGTGGCGGCTCCAGAGCAGATTTTTGGAGGGGGGGCACCACCTACTCGGGTGCTCTGAAATATCCCCTAGGATAAAAGTGGTATCCCGGAATTTTTTTTAGAACTCCACGTTCAAAATATGCGTTTTAAAGCCTAATCACACCTGAAGTTTGTGAGATAATGACCTCACAACTATAAGTTTTCTAAGGCATAAACCAGTTTTGTCATTGTTGTTTCCCCTGGAATTTAGTCAAAATTAAGAGCTAACAACACAAACAAGAAGCAGCAATCAAAAATATGAAAAGGAACAAAGAACCAAAAATAGGCAAAAAAAATCATAAATCTTAATAATCAGTTTAGAAAATGACAATGTTTGGACAACAATAAGACTACAATAAATGTAGTATTAAATTGATAATATATTGTCAACATTTTGCTTATTACTGGTTGAGTAATGAAAAAAAATACTCCCGTAAAGATAATTAATTACAGAATTCCTTAAAAATAAAATAAAAGCTTAATAAAAGATAGAATGTGTTTTAATTGAATGTTACAAACTAAAGAAAGTTATTAGGCTCACATTTGTGGTAATCTTAAGTTTAGTGTCATATTTAAGACAATATTTTATTGTCATATTTAAAAAAACAATAATGTTAAATAAATGCTATTTTATAAATAATAATTAATTATGACTAATCCACTGAGAAGCAAGGGTTTACTGGTGCCGGAACGTCGTTCCGGTACTGTTTTTTATTAATTTTGTTTTAACGTTGCACTGGACCCTCTCAATCACAATCATTCAACACTAGGTTCAGAATTTTACGTCCGCCAATCGCTTTTTTTCGGTAGGGTGAAATACATTTACGCAGAACGCCAATCGAGAAAGCTCAAAATATCCCCTCACTACAGTGCGTTGTGACTATGCAAGCCAACTACAGTGAAGTCTCCCACATTGTCACACAACCCACAACTCGGAATCAAAATGAGACAACTTAGGAGCACCAGACAACCTTTTACCACCCTCGCAGCACGCCTTTGATGTTCGGCGAGCCTTGCGAACGATTGCAAATAAGTGACCGATGATTCAGAGTAGATGCGGCCGAAAAGTTTAAAAACCAACCACGCTTTAACTTTTATATTTTTAACTATTTCGGCATGATGAGATTATTGCAATCAAAATAAGACTAAACATGATATAATTTGGACTACATTTAGTGATTCATACTTATTGAATACCTCTTTCAATTTCATGATTAATTATTTTTTTTTTAATATCCCAAATGAGAGTGCTACACGGAATACATACAAACAATGGTTGTACACTGACAAACGCCGTCACAAATATAAGGTCGAAAATCGCCTCAAAAGAGGAAAATATATAAAACGTAGGTACCTGAACACCGGCCGCACGGCGATTTAGCAGGTTGCCCGGTACCAAGATGTATAGGAGGTGGGGCATCGTTGAGTACCTCGTCGTGCCTTTTCCAGTCACTATATGTGTGTTCATGCTGTAACATTGCCGGACAGCATAATAGTCTATAAAGTACATGCGACCACATTTGTCGCGCAAGTATAACTGGTGCTTAAGTGTATTTTGCTGAAAATAGTGCTTGTTGTGTTTATTGTAATGTAGTGTAGTATTAATGTGTTTACAAAATAACCGTTGTGTGTCACACATTAAAAATAATGGAGAGTTGGTATGTGCTTAAACTGTTTCTGATGTAGTTGAACTAATTTAATCTCTTATTTAAAGCATTCCATGTATTTAAAATATTTTTATTTATATGATTATTTACTTGATAAACCGCAGTAATTAATTCATAGAAAATACCAGGTATGCGGTGTGCTGTTGCCATATGTACTAATAGCTACTACAAAACTAAATGTTGTTCTGATACTGTTACATATTTTAGAATTCCCCAAAAAAGTAATTTACGTTCTATTTGGATTGACAAATGTAAACGGAAAGATTCTTGGAATCCAGACACTTACATTTCTTTTGATCACTTTAAACCACAAGATTTTGAGAGAAATTTGAAAGCAGAAATTATGGGTCTTAAGAATGTAAAAAAAATACTAAAACCTGGCACTGTCCCATCAGTGAAACTGTTGCCTTTAGAAAATAAAATCAAGGGTACATCAGAAAGAGAAACCAGAATACAAGTAAAGGAAAACAAACAGACTGTTTGTACAGTGTTGTCAACTGCAAACGATAATGACATTAAAAACATTTTGACAAATGATAAAGAGCAAGAGCCAGCTTTACCTGATATAGATTATAAGAATGAGTATTTACAGTTAAAGGCTGTTTTTGAAAAGAAAAAACAAGAATACGAGAAAGAAATTTCTTCATTAAAAACAGAAAATGGACAACTGACACTAGAAAGAAATACATGTGTTAAGGAAGAAATTAAAAACATTCTCACAGGTACGTTTTCTGAAACCCAAATTAACATTTTACTAAATAACACGAAAAAAAGAAAAGTTTGGTGTAATGAAGATATTACAAAAGCGTTTACCATTAGGTACCTAAGTAAACAATGTTATATATATTTGAGAAGTAAACTAAAAATTCCTCTGCCATGCTTAAGTACACTAAAAAACTGGGCTTGCAAAATACACCTAAGAAGTGAAATACGTGAAGGAGTTCTAAGTCTTATGAAAGTAGCTGCACAAAGCATGACAACTTTAGAAAAAATAGTTGTATTACAGTATGACGAAATGAATGTAAACTCCCTATATGAGTATGATCCAATAACTGAAGAGTCTTAGGACCGCACTCTCAAATGCAAGTCGTGATGGCCAGACGTCTGTTTTCTTCGTAGAAACAACCAATCTTTGTTGATTTTGATTATTCAATGACTAAGTCTCTTATAGAAGAACTAATCAGTAAGCTTCGCGATATAGGATACACAGTAAGAGCAATCGTGTCTGACTGTGGTGGTGGTAATGTTGGAATATGGAAGGCCTTTAATGTGAGTCACGAGAGAAGCTGGTTTTTTTCACCCATAATTGAAAACAAAATCTATTTTCTTGCAGACGTCCCACATCTTTTTAAGTTGGTAAGGAATTGGCTTATTGATGGAGGATTCACACTGTCTGATGGTACAATAATTTCTCCAAAGCCTTTTGAAGAGTTGGTTTTCAAAGTAAAGTAAGTTGAGATTTCTTCATGCTACAAATTATCACTAAAGCACATTAAATGTGAAAATTTTGAGCGTCAAAATGTACCGTTGGCTGCTCAACTGATGTCCCATAATGCATGTGCACTTCGCCGTTACAATGTTGGAGAAGAAAAAGTAAGATTAGCAACTGCAGATTTTATACAAAAAACCAATGATTGGTTTGACGTGATGAACAGCAGGATTCATGCACTAGTATAAATCTTAAAAGTGCATACGGAATGAAGATAGAAGAGCAAAAATATGTATTGGAGAAATACATTGAAACTATAGAGAGTATGAAATGTATAAATAAGACAAAAATACAACTGTTCCAGAAAGGTATATTAATTTCAACTACATCTGTAATTGAAATGTATGATGATTTAAAAGTAAGTGATGGAATACAGTATATTCTAACTGGAAAATTAAACCAGGACAGTTTGGAAAAATTGTTTTCTTTAATAAGAGGTGGAATGAATGACCACCCAACGCCCTTAGCAAGTTTGTATAGAATGCGCATGATTGTGCTAGGAAAAAACACTAAAAGTACGAAGCATTGTAAATAACAGAGAACACTAGTGATGACTTTATAATCAGGAAAGTTTTGAGTGAATGTCGTGTACCCTGCAAAACAAAGATAGATGTCATGGTACCTTGTGATCTCGAAGAGAGCGAGTCTGACAGTGTGGTCCAGGATACAGAGAAAGATGCAGTCTTATTGAAGAATGTTTATTTATTTGTGATGACGATCTTCAAATGAAGAGATAAGACATCCTTTACTGGCCTGAAGATGACTCCCCTTAGTCGAAACTATTTGCCATACAGCAACATTTGGATTATTTGAAAGCAGGTATTTAAACCACTTTAATAATTATATACAATAGTTAGTAAATAAACAAAGTTAAATAAATTTTTTTTAAATCCAAATAAATTCACTAAATTAAAATTTTTTGTTAGGCCTTTCACAATCAACAATTATTGTATACTCAGAGCAAACATAACTTGTTTGGTAAAGGCGTAAAAACAAATAAAAATGTATTGGATTTATTTGAAATTTTGTTTTATTTATTTAATTCAAATTCCAATAAGAAAAGCCACAAAATAAATAAACTGAAGTAATTCTGCAGTTCTCAGCCATATTGCATTAAATATTTGCGTTACTATAAAAACTACAGTGAATATTAAGATGTAATCTGTCTATGCAGGAATAAATTTATTTTAAAACAACTTTGAATATTATGTTTGAATAAAAATAATAAAGAATTATATATATATATAGTAGTTCAAAGGTATTAGCTTTCGTATAAAAAAGTTCGAACGAAATAGTATGTGTATCTCAAAAGCAAGATCAAAATGAATTGTGTAGCGGCTGAATGTTGCGACGCGAGGTATGCAGTGACCCATCTCCTTACTCTATGCATCTTGGCCCGGTACATGCTACCTCTCGCGAACTGTCAAACACTAAAAAGTTAAAAAGTGGCTGGTCGCTTTGACGTTTACATTGTTTTGTTGTTTAGTTTTGTAGCTTTTGAGATTCGTTAGAATAATTCACTAACAACCGTCTGTGTTGTGTTCTCGTGATAAGCTTGCTTGTGTTTTTGTTAATTGTTTTTGTATAAGAAAACTCATTTTTTGATGTACATAAAATGTGTATAGGTTTACAGCCTTTTACCGAGGATTCAAATTTCTGATAAAGGCTATTGTTTAAATAAGAGACATTTTGCCAAGTTTTTGCTTAAAATAGTGTGTTCTCATTCTCAATCTACAATATTGTCAAAAATAAGTTGCGGAATAGACTACTGTATCTATTGAAATGCTACAAAGTATGATGATGGTCCGATTCTCGTTGCATCAAAATGGTGGATCTTGCACAACTTTTATTCCATCCACTAAAATGTTAAGTTTATTTTGTACCCTAACCATGTATGATTTCAAAACGTCAGAACCAGAAGAATATGAAATTACATTTCAAGTATTAAATAATTTTTAAATAAATAATATTAAAAAATATTACCGGTACAGAATATTATTTATTTTATTATTAATTATTTATTTATTATTGTTAATTTATTATTTTTTAGAGAATATACTTTTTTTAGGGGAGTTTCCAATGTAATTATGGCGATTTTAGGGCTTTTTGACTTTAGCTTTAGGGATAAAAAATATTATTTTGAGTTGGTAACACTGATAACATGGCTTTTCTTATGGGCGCTCTGTGTTGCACGGTGAACGTGGAATCTGGAATCCAGTGTTTCCAGCACTGAGCTAAAAGATATAACTGGAGGTAGCACTGACACCGGCGTCAACTATTGAAAAGTGTGCCGCTGTTATTTTGTTGTGTTGTTACCATATCATAAACAGTTTCAAGATGATGGCTATTTAAAATCTTTGATGTTAAATTTCACGAAAACCGTAAGTTTTATGAAAAACTGTTACCATTAATAAAAAATGTAGAATTTTAAGACGAACAAAATCATACTTTATTTGCTACAATCGGATAATAAATAACTGAGTAATGAGGCATTTACCTAATGTGTAACAACTGTACACTGAAATAAATATCAAACAAAATTTGCACTAAACAACAATTAGCCGTGTACAGTTGTTACATATGTTGTGTGAACAGTATAAATAAAGGTGGAACTAGTTACAAGGTATATTTATTTTTTTTAATGTAGTTTTGGTATGTGATAATCCTGGACAAGGTAGGCCTACATACTATTAAGTTAGATAAAATATCTTAAATAAAAATCTTTGCAAAGTAAATTTCCAAAAGCTTTTACTTATTTTATGATTTTTAAAAAAGTTCTTTTTCAGCAAAGATAAATGAAATATATATGAACAGTTTAAATTAAAAGGCTTAACAAAAAAAAAGAAGGAAATAAGGGTTATTTGATTTTGAATTTCTTATTAACTTAGTTAAAGCAAAGTTGATACATATTAAAACATCTTTAATATAAAAATGTAAAATAAAATACTCTCAATATGTATTGGTGTATTTACATATTGAAGAAACTCATAAGAAAGAACTCATTTAACATCAATGTAATTTGGCCTATGTTGCATTTCAGTTATATCTAACTTATGTGTTTTTGCCTTTCTAAACAATATTACGTTACATAAATACTGTATTAAACTAACAATGAATACTGAAATTACTATAAACTTTTTTATCGAGAAATGATTCCCTAACGACGAATTTAAATGTTTATAATATCAACTTTCAGTCATTTGATTTGTATGGCAGTTTGAATGCGTGCGTTTTCTATCCTCACCACAATATGGCGGCGTGACAGCCTGGCGGCACGCATCTCGTTTTCACAGTGCTACCCTGCTACCTCCAGTTATATCTTTTTTTAGCAGTGCCTGTTTAACCGCGCAAGAGAGTGAATCGAAATTTTCTGTATCGTTTCTCGGTATCGCCGTAGACACGCAAGTTGATCGTAGTTATAAATTAATACATACCTGTAGTTGTTTAAATGTAGCTTTCTAACCCTCATTAATTGTTTTAAATAAGTAACTAACCCAATAATCTTTATTTAAGGCAAATAATAACACATAGTCTATTGTCTAACCTAATTTGAACACAGCTGGACCTGTTCTTTCAGGTCTGGCCATGGACGACCCATCCTCCGATATGGAGAAAAGGGCAATACAATCTATTCTAAAAATCAATGAACAATTATCTAAAGAAAATTCATCAGTAGATAATAAAAGAAAACACGATAGTTTAAGTCCTTCAAACTCTTCTAATGAACTTACTCACCAGTACAGTAGTAGTCAATTAACTCCACCACCACAAAAAAAAAAAAAAAAACACAAATAAAATTTATAGGAGTTAAATAATGAAGGTCCATATGAAGTAATCATTCAACCTAAAAATAATACTAAAATTCATCCTATAAAAATAGGAAAAATAATAGAAAGTTCCAAAGAAAACATAGAATATATAGTGAGAAAAGGCCTATCAGTCATTTGCGGTTTCCCAATGGCTGCAAACAATTTAATCGATAATCACATATTAAATGAGTATAATAAAGTATTTATCCCTTCTCACAGAGTGCAAACAATAGGGTTAGTTTTTATAGAAAAGGACATAAACGAAATAATAGAAGAAAGTTATAGCTCTATAAAAATAATTTCAGCATTACAGTAAGAATTACCAAAAAAGGTGTAGATGGTACAATATACGATTCTAATGCAGTAAAGGTAACATTCCAAGGTAACACTTTACCAAAAGAGATTAGGCTAAATTATGTAATAATACCTGTTAGGCAATACTTCGCCCCGGTCATGCAATGTTTCTCTTGTTTTTCATATGGGCACCGAGCAAGTGCCCAATGTAAGAAAGACAGAATATATAGGGTTTGCGGAGAAAAATTTCATGGTCAATGTGATAAGGAACCTAAATGTATTCATTGTGATGGGAATCACACAAGCAATAGTAAATCATGCCCCGAATATGAGAGACAAATTGCAATCAAATCACGAATTACATTATTCAAAGAAGATTTTGTTACAGCTTCCAAATTATTTCCTATAAATTATAAACCAACAAAAAATTATAGTAAATACAAACATAAATCTTTTGCAGATATTGCTAGAACGCTTTACAGCTTGAAAAACAATAAAGAATTCCCTGAACTAAGGACAATCAACAATAATTGTGAGAATTGTAATAAAACAGGGCCAAGTAGGAATATCCGAAATAATTATAATAAATACGATCTTCTCAGTGACTGTGAAGAATTACAATACAGCCCAACAGACAGCACATTGACAATAAATAGTTCCGTTACAAACTCAAAAAGACATTTTTCTAAAAATAGTTACCAAAATCACAAAAACCCAAGATTGCAGAACCGACCAATAACAATAAGTTATGATAGGGCATCAAAACAAGACAAACAATTGGATACAGAATCAAGTAATTATACAGATGGAACAAATATTATAAATCCAGAAAACAATCCAGTAAATAATAACCCAAACAAAGAAACAATCAGACCAAATTTCCCAAAAAATGAATCATTAGACAACTTGGTTAAAAACATAAAATTCAGAAAACAAGTACAAACATGGCTAAAAAACCTCTCTTTAAAAAAAGAATACATCAATCCACAGGATAATACGTACAAAGAACTAATAAAAATAATAAAAAACAATAGCACCTTAAATAAAAATACAACGACTACACTACAAAAAAAAAAAAAAAAACATTATCATATGACACAAAAAATCACATCAAACTATTTAATAATCAAACATTAAAAAAAAATAAAAGAACAACGGAATGCTCTATTTGTAGTACCCAAATCAATTTGAATTATATCCTTTATTATCTAAATACTATTTAAAAAAACAATAAATCTAAATACCGCTATAAATAAACAACTACACAATCACCCAAATTACATACATAAATGTTATATCCTGGTTCAAGGGTCTTGATTCCAAGGTCCAATCCTTTTCGGAGTAGGAAAAGCCAGACGGACCTCTGGTGAGAAGATATCCACATCACAACCCATATCCTAATTCCCACTATAAGAAAATCATTAAAATATCCTATCTATTCAGTAACTAACAAAATCATACAAACAATACTTTCGTTACTTTAAATACAAGACAAACTAAAGAATAGGAACATACATGTTAAATCCAACTAACTTTACAGATAAATAAATATAACGGAAACTATTAAAAAATTTAAAGAAAAAAAGAGTTAAGAAGATAAACCGATAAAAATAGTATAGAAAAGAATCACGGATAAAAGTGTAACATTACAAGTGACTATAAACATTCAAAGAAAATAGTGAATTTTATAAGGGCTGCATGATAATCTCAAGCCCGCCTTTAAATTAGGCAAAAAGAAAAAAAAATCTTTTTTTAGCAATTAGCTCAGTGGTTTCCAGTGTAATGTAGTGTGTAACACAGGTAGCACTTGGTATTATTATCTCTGGTGCGTAGTGTAGTATTGTATTAGGTTTAGTAGTGGAGATACTGCATCCAGGGGAGGGGCAAAGGGGACAATTGCCCCTCCCGAACTCCGAAACAAAAATGTTACGTGTCTTATTACTTTCTGATTTCTGCAGGAAAAACGCGAGATTAACGCATAGAAAAATCGATCGGGAAAGCAATCGATTTCCAAGTTTGTTTCTTGAGTATTGAAGTTGAACCAGTTGGTTCACCGTTCTAAACCTTAAGTAACTTATATAGTAAAATTTTAAATCTATGATTTTCTTAGCTCTATTGGCTAGTTGTTTACTTCAAAAACAGATTAAGTTCTAATTTGTTGATGTATTTTTGTTTGATATTTTATTGAGATATAGTTTTGAACTAATATGAAACGAACTTCAAAACTAACATCTTTCTATTAAAAAAAAACAGAAGACATCAATAGGTAAGCTTCCTCTTTATTCTGACACAGTTGTACACGCAGCCCTACATATAGGCTTATATTTACGTACCTTAATCAAATTAAGTACGAGTTTTATTTTTCATGTCCAAATAAAAATTCCTTTTGTTGGTTCAGCATTTACTTTACGTACCTAATTCTAAATTAAAACTATTGAAAAGTTAATAATTCGACCACGCAGCTGAACCGCTGACGTGAGTTAAGCAAATTTCCAAAATTAAGTTTATAGGCCTATGTTTTAGGGTTTCAACCAACAATTTGAGAAATAGGTCTACTCACGAAGGCGTTGAACAGCTGTCTGTGTGTACGCAATATATTAGTAGAATTTGTTTGCGCCTAGTGGCCTCGCAAGTTTGGCCACTTGGCTTCGAACCGGGTAATTGTATGGTATTTTACGTTTTCATCGATTTCGGGGGAACCAAGCGAGCTATAAGGTAAAACAAAATATAAGCGCGTAAAAAAACAAAATGTGAAGAATAACATCCTACATTTATATTTTTAGAAAAAAGTCTAAAAAAATTTCATTCTCGTAGTAAAAATGTCAAAAAATAGTTACTTCCGGTCAAAAAACGTACTTCCGGTGGTTGGATTTGTGTGGCTAACGAACTCGTCCGAGCGACGTAGAAAACCAACATGTGTACCAAATTTGAACCAAATCGGACTTAAAATGCGGCCGCTAGAGTGCGAACACATATACACATATATATATACATATATATATGAATTTTAATGACACCCCAAAACGTGTTCTAGGGACCATGATCGGTGCTCATTTGCTACTCCCGACCTTGGGTCTCACCATAAGGGCCACTGCAATAGCTCATTTTTCCTATGGAAATTCGCTAATAATGATCAATGAAGGATAGTAAAAAATAATAAAATCACTAAAAATCTAACCCCTGATAATTCCGCAAGTATTAAATAAAATATTATATTGTAGGCGTGTTAGGCCTACGCACGTTTTAATTTGTGAATAAAATTGAAATCCGAAATAGATTTGTTGAATTTCATTAAAGTCAAAAGTATTGTATGGTGAACAAATCAACAAATATTGTTCTCACTCACAATATGGTGATAAGTTACAATTTCACATCATCTGTGACTTCTATTTTCTTGTTCTTACTGGTTTCGAGGCTTATGTCCCAAAATCAGAACTCAGAACTTCACTCATTAGAGGTCGTCAAAAGAAGTAATATTTTATCGTAAAAAGTGTAATGTTTTGACATATTTAATACAAGTGCGAGTAAGATCTCAAGCAAACAATCAAAAGTGCGGTGTACGAAGGCCGATGCCAAACCATAGTTTTTAGACATCAATAAATACAAAAATAAAGAATTTAGCAAGTAAAACATTGTTGACAACCTAAATATTTCCATTTAAATTCAACGTTTTGCGTTAATATTTTTTATATTTTCTGGGAACCCTCCAAAACCTACCAGTTATTTTGCATATCTGGGAACTCTGAGAAGTATTGCCCCGAATGCCCCCTCCCAGCCAGATGACTGAGATGAGGTCCTCGTCCTGCACTCCTGCATCCGCCACTGACTGCACCTACTATCGTCTGTCTAGTTTGTCTACCAACTTCTTTGAGTTCTTTGTTTCATTGTAACCTTGTTCAGTGAAGGTAAGTGTTTGCAACTTAATAATTAATTGCCATTTTACAAACTTCACGTTAGTCTTCTCACTCTTCTGGCAGTATCTCGTAACCCACAGCCACACAGACTTTTGTTTCAGGGCTTACAAAAAAAACCTTCCCAAATAGGCCTATGCCTGATGTTACGAGAAATTGCATTTATTCAAATAATTAATTATAGTAAATGTTTGTGGGTTATATTTTGCAGTTATGTATTATAGGAAGGGGTAAAATAACAAAAACAACAAAAATCTCACTTTCTGTTTTTTATTTAGCCTATGAGGTTTTGCCAGAAGACCATGTGTCCTTTTAGTTCATGTTGTACCATTTTAGGTTAGCACTGTAGAAATGATAATGTTTTAGGTAAATGTTATTGTTATACCTACAGGCCTAGCCTATTAAGCATTGTTTCATTTTGGTAGTAAGCTTACAAAATAGGGTGTGTGTTACAAAATAATACCTTAGCTAGGCTATAATTATACTGGTATGTGTTAATTGAGGCTTCAACCTATTTACTAGCCTTGAATCTGTTTGATAAAGAATCTTATCCTAGGCCTATAACATTTAACAGAAGAATGTATCCAAGGTCTTCGTCTGCAAAAATATCAGTCGAGGGTCGTATAGTAAATTTAAGCCATTTTAAAAAAAAATATGACTTGCAATTTTTTGATAGATTAGTTAGGCCATTGGCCACCCTACCCACATCCTAGTAGCACGTGGCGGTAATTTTTTACAATTACTTTGTCTGAAGAAAATCTTCCTATATTGAGATATGTTAAATTATATTTACATATTCTAACAATGAATTAACATAATTCAATGCCCGGAAAAGAAATACGAATAAGTACCGGTACCTTACTTTCAAAATCGTTTTCTGATGGAGAACTAGTGTCGTTTGTTGACGGTTCATCACACATATTTTAACGATGAATTAACATGATTCAAGGCCTGGAAATCTTTAATAATGATGAAAACTTGTACATTCAAAATTGTCTTGTTCAGTTTCTGCATCAGAGTTACTGGTGTTATAAACTATAATTTAAGTTAGAACTACAAAAAGGCTATTTCCTTTTGAATGCTTGTGTTTTTGTTACACATAGACAATAATTAATAAATATTGTAAACATAAATAAATTAAAATATTAATTATTGTATATGTAGGCCTACTATATAACAGAAATGCAACCATAAAAAAATAGCTAAAGTTCAAACTTATAGTCTTTAGTCACAGCATGTTTCCAATTTGTAAACACATATAAGTTAGTATATTACTCAAAGCATATATTACTTCCGTTAAAAATAAACTGTGTTAACGTTTCAAGACTACAGTTGTCGCACAAAAATGGATTTCTACTAATACATGACGCCGACGCTATAACAACTGATTATAACGGCCCGCCTCTGACCTGTACTTTTAACAAACCTGCACATTTACCCAATGGCCTAACTAATTTAAGTTACCTTATCTTGTTTACTTACCTTTCCAGCTCTTCAAACAAGTTTATTTGTCGACTGTAGTCTATTAGCGCTAACATATCTCAATATGGGAAGGTTTGCTTGAAACATACTGGGGCTAGAGACCATGTTAGAACTTCAGGCTATTCTTTTTTTAGGAAAAATGTCTTTTTCCGGGCCTTGAATCATGTTAATTCATTCTTAGAATACAAAAATAAGAAACATATATCAATATGGGAAGATTTGCTTCTGACAAATTAATAGTAAACAGTTACCGCAATGACATTTTTTCACGAAATTTAAGTAGTAGTACTAACCAAGGAATAATACTGTAACCAAGCTAACGTTTTTAATATACCACTACTTGTTTGAGCTTGGGCTTAGATCCTTTTTTCAATAAAGTAAGAGTGCTATTAACTTACAATGTTTTAACTGCTATGTTTTTACAAACGAAAAATATACTGTGACTGGAGACTATAGTTCGTTTAGGCGGCAACACCTATGATAGAACGATATTATATCAAAGCCCACTAAAGAATACCATTGCGAGGCGGCCAATAGGATGGGCGCACAGCGTTGCCATATCTACTAGCCTTGAACAGTCCTGGTATTTACCGCTCGAGGCTTGAACGCACAGTTTAAAGAATTATAAATGCGTTGAGTCAGTCGCAGTCGGTTAGAAGCGTGGGAAGAAACTGACAACGTCGCACTACAGCGATTGGAGCGTTCAAGGTCTCGGTGAACACAAGCCCGTCTCTCAACGGTATTCTTTATTCTTTAGTGGGCTTTGATATAGTGCAAATGTGGGTGACCAACAGTATTAATAGAAAGACACAAAACTTCACTTTTTACTTTATATATAAAGAAGCTATACACTTCACTACACTAATTGTGGGAAATGAAATTTTAACAAACTTAAGTTTAACTGAACAAACAACAAAACTAAAACTTGGATAGGCAAATTAACATAGGCAAGTGCCAGCCATGATTTAACATTGCCTAAAAAATAACCTACATATTTCATAACTTATCAAACAAATAAGATGTTATTGCAACTTATTTTATTGTATGTATATACGTACATAAACAAACATCAACAAATTTAAAAACATTACATAAACTTTGAAAACTGAAGTTTTACATATACTGTATCATTATTTGAAAACATCAGTTACCGTATTTTTTTCTGTTCTTTAATTTTCAAAGATTTTTTAAAGCCAAGTCTCTCTATTTTGGTACGTTCATCATGTCTAATGCCGTTGTATCTTTTTGCTGCTCAATATATTACTCAATATGTTACAAATATTATAGGTTCTGACAAAGCAACAGACGAAGAAAAAGAAACAAATGATGCTGCTTTGTCAATTGATTCTAAGAAAAAGTACAGTTGCCGCGGAAGCAAGAGGGGAATCAAACTCAAGCTCCCCCTTCCCTGTTCTGCCTGCCACAACAAATCTGTAAGAGAAAAAAAACTCCGTTGCTCCATAGGCACAGATAGGCTGGTTAATGTGAGGAGTGGTTGATTGGAGGCCGGTTAATAGGTATTCTACTGTATAGATAGAGTTCTACCAACATTAGTTTAGAAACTAAAAACATCATCAACTGAAGACTTTTTTAGAAAATTAAGAAGTACCAATAACACCAAGTTATGTGTGACTAGAGAATGTCCTAAGTTAATACTTCAGGCATTTTTTTTTTTTTTGTTCTTAGGGGTTGCAATTTTGTTGTACAAAATAATGAATGAATTGGTAGACCTAACAGTGTTGAAAATATATATGGCATCATTTCACAAAATGGTTCAATATCAAATAAGGAAATAAATACAATTTTACTTGTTAAAAAAGTATTTCTATTATTTACAACCCAAAGCCTAGTATATTTAGAAAGGTAGTGTAAAATGAGCCAAGCTGAATTCCCTAAATTTATATTTTAAAACATTTTTTCTTTAGCGATGTACCCAAAAAGTACAAATCTGTCACGCTCAGTAAAACCATATTAAAATTCTTCCATTTCAAGTATATAACCTCAAAAAACATTTTAAATGTACACTATAACACCTCCTAATAGTTATAAATATTTGTTTAAAGTAATTTTTAACTATTTTAAAGGAAAATATTTAGCATTTTTCTTAAGATTTTTAGGTTTCAGCATTTTTATTATATCAAAAGTTTCAATTAAAGACAGAAAATTGAAGTTACAACCTTTTGCCTGTATGAAAGGTATAGACAAACAAAGTAGGTTATGGAAAGCTATCACAGATTCAAAACTTAGACAAATCTAGATGGAATTATTTTAGTTTTTTCGTGCGTTACCGATTTGATCATAGAGTGACCGATTTGTATAAGTGTAACCCATATGCATTGACGTGTAACTGGTTAAGTAGCTGTGGGCAAGGAAGATCATTTTTATACATAAGTAAGGTTGTAAAAAGCCAACAGATGATTATGAATATTTTAAATTATATTTGTATTAAGTTAATTCAAAAAATAATTACGATTTTCAGTTTACATTTATCAAACAACAAAACATAAAACCATGTTAGACCTACTATCTAATAATGTGGTAAATTTATTCCAACACAAAAGTAATAGTAATTATCAAAAGTAATACAAAACAAACTGGAACCATAGTAAACATCTTTGGATTACTTACACATAAAAAACAACAAAATAAAATTCCTCTTTGTGTTTACACAATACGATTTACAATTGGCACAGTGTCAATCAACAAAACTTATA
>JAGFPH010016600.1:0-19054 GCA_018207615.1 Philaenus spumarius
ATACAGACTGATTACTGCCTTTAGAGCCAGCAGGGAAATGATTCGCATCTGTGAAACCAATAGGAAAGGCTTTACAAAGTCACGTACATCCGGAGTTGTTACCAACCAAAGTGTTTTCTTATTTACACATCCAGAGTTTCCAATTTGAACTTACACCGTAAAAGTACATACTCACGTCAGTACTACGTGTAAAACTGAAATAAAACCAGTCGGCAGTGTTTCTCCCTTTGATTCGGTGATGTTTCGTTCTCGCTAAAATAGCGTGTAGTTCGTATTCGACTAATCTAACACCGATTGGTTTATTCAATGCGATCCATTCCGTAAAAGGAAATCACAGAATCTTTAAAGGAGCACGTGTTTGTCGGTCTGTCACGCTCGATTTTGTCCAAAACGGAAAAAAGAATCACAAATAAATTTGGTAATGTTATAAATCATGTTCAACTGGTGCTATAATAAATATACAGAGTGTTTAAAAAAACCTTTCAGGGCTTTGGGATACGATTCCTCGTACAAATAAACGGTACCGGGAACTGGCACATACTTTGTCACAAACATATTTAAATTATTAAATAGATTCACTGTGACTTCATAATTGTAGGTGGGGTGGAAGAGGTGATATTAAAGTAGGAGATTAACTAATAAATATTATGATTATTAGCCAGAGAGAAAACTATTAGATTGATTTCGAACAAATTTGCACAAAACACGACTATTAGGCCTGTATAGATGCACGAAAAAAGATTTTTAAAATTTTGAAAAAAAAACCCATTTTTGGCCAAAAAACCCCCAAAAATGAGTTATTATTAGTAGTAGTAGCTAAACAAGAATTTTTAGAAAGATACAGTTTTCTGCATATGGTAGGGTACATTAAGGGCTACAAATAAGTTAAATGTGATCAAAATCGTTAGAGCCGTTTTATTATAAAAAAATAATAACTGTTTTTTTGGGAGTTTTTTGGCCAAAAAAGGGGTTGTCTTTTAAAAACTTTTAAAACACTTTTTCGTGCATCCTAATTGACATGTTTGGTGCAAATTTGTTTGAAATCGATAGAATAGTTTTCTCTCTAACTCTGTATATATACATACATACATACAGACAGAATTTTGTAAAAACCACTTTTTTGTACTCAATGGGTACCAAAACGGACATTTCCACAAAAATCTCAACATCGATTATTTTGCGATCACAATATTACTTTCTCTATACTGTAGTATATTGAGAAAGTAAAAGGAAGAAAAAGGTACATATGAAGGTATGTCCTGAACGTTTAGCTATCTGTCTATATGTTTTTTTACTTAATCCGTTATACCTTAGGAACGTAAAAAGATACCAACTTCAAACTTGATACATGTAGCCTATTACATCTAATAAGACCCATTTTTTTATGGAATATCAATTTACACTTTGTACCATTTCAAAATGGCGGCCATTTGAAATTTCTAAATCTCAAAATCGCTAAATTTTACAAAAAATTCAGAAGAGACAAAAAAGTTGCTAAATTTTATCTCCTAAATAACGGTACATAAAGTATTAAGACTCCATGATTATTAATTGAGTTTTTGCAATTTTATTGAAACGACTTCTTCATGCCAATTTTGTGGTAGTAACGGCAAAATATCATGTTTTTAATTCGAAAAGTTTTTACTGTTGTTATTTTATAAATCATTCCGGTTTTTGAGATATTGAGGTTTATAAATTTTAAATGGCTGCCATTTTGAAATGGTACAAAATATGAACTTGATATTACATACCAAAACGGATCTTATTAGATTTAATTACACGTATGAAGTTTGAAGTTGATATGTTCAGAGGTTCCTAAGATATAACGTATTTATTAAAAACACATGTAGACAGATATACGGAAAACTAAACAATTTACGACATACTTTCATATGAATGTTTTCTTCCTTTTCGTATGAGGAATCATATCCCAAAGTGATGAAAGTTTTGGACAGAGTCCGGCCACTCCTTAATAATTTGAAAATTGTTACTCATATCAATACCGTACTTTTAGGAACCTATTCAATTAAAAAAAAAATGAATTATGATTTAAAAAAAAATATCCGCCGTCTTGGATCTGCCATATTGAATGTAACTTTGTTTTTTTTTTAAATGGGTCATGTGATACATCATTTCGATGTAGAATTTTAATAGAAAACCAACGGTGAAATTTTCACCTCCATATCTTTAACCGATTAAAAATGGCAGTCAATAAACAAACGAAATCGTGTTTTCCGATTTTGCTCCATTTTGTTGTACTATGTTTTTTTTATATTAATTATTCTTTTCCGATTCAGAATTACATAAGTTTTCAACAATATTCCGCACGACTTCCACTAATAGAATATTTATGTAAACTCAATTAAAAGTAGGATTAAACTTTCGATTTTTAGAACACCCTTTACCGGACACTTAATTTCCAATATAGGTCTACTGTGTGTAAAAAAAGTCCGCCCCCCTTTAATTTTTTGCTTGTTAAAACAAAAAAATATTTTTTGAGGAACGATACTAACTTAATCCAAAGATCTTTTGACGTTATCGGAAATTTTGAGTGTCCCCAAAAAGTGGGAGATTTCGGGGGCAACTCAAAATTTTTAAATAGGAAGTATGGTCATGTGATACCTCATTTTAAAGGTCTATTTAAGACTAGCAAAATGACATAATGGCATATTACTTTGGATTAAGTTGGTATCGTTCCCCAAAAAATATTTGTTTGTTTTAACAAGCAAAAAATTTAAAGGTTGGGGCGGACCTTTTTTAATCCCAGTATATTGACTTACTTTAAGAGAACGTTTAATATTATGTTTACAAAATGTATAAATTTAAAATTTCGTAACTCGCTTATTAATGGGGATTTATTTTTTTAAATCGTTCTAAGTTTTTTATAATTTCCTGTTACAAAACGTAAAAATAATAACAGCCTTACAAAAAAAAAAGAAAAAAATTAGAAAATATCGTATTGTTAAATTTTGGAATTCCATGTACACCCTAATAGACCCTGTAGATATCTGATGTTAAGAGCTTTGAAATGAGTGGTCGAACGTATTTCTATCTAAATCAGTCCCTGAAGTATTAAGCAGTTTACATACGTTTATAATAACCGTAATTTACAACACCGTATTTTACTAAGAAAGATATTTTCTTCTTTATAAACTTGTGTTGCGAATATTCAATGATAGAATATCTAGTTGATTTAATTTTGCATTTAGAACATTATGACTCTTTTTAACTTTAAAAGGTAAATTTAGTCACTTCTCAATTTAAAACAGGTTAAGTTAACCTGGATATACAAAAACTTAAACAATACTTCGTCTACTCTTGAGAATCTTTGTTATTGCACAGACTCGGTTGGACTTAAAATGAAATACTTCTTAAAGTCAAACAATCGGATGAACTATTCATACATTCGTAGAAGAAGTCCAATGAATCATAAAACAAAGAAGAAAGAGAGAGAGAGAGAGAGCTTGCTTGGCTCCAGCATGAATAATGCGCCGAAACTTGTATTGTGTACTCATTGTATAAAACGACATCTAGCAGTGAACTTTATTGTAGTGTTTAAATATCTCAATAGTTGGAAGTTTGTAATCTAGACAACGCTACACGTAATTGTTTCAATGAAGATAACGAAGTATGCGTAATACAGGAATACGATTGACCGTTGTTGACCTAACCTCTGAGATACGTTATAATGTAAGCTGTATTCATATAAAGAGTAGAGGTAATATTTATTTTACAGTTGAATTCTGATAAAACGGACTTATTTGGTCTAAACCCAGTCCGGATTACCGAAAACCGGATGAACCGGAAATAATAATAATTCGACCACGCAGCTGAACCGCTGACGTGAGGTGATCAAATTTCCAAAATTAAGTTTACAGGCCATGTTTAAGGGTTTCAACCACCTATTTGGTATATATGTCTACTCACGACGGAACTGAATAGCTGCAAAATGCTTCGCACGCCATTCCTCATATTGGGAGTATCTTCAATACGCGGTGCATTGCGTGCTTCGCACGCCATTCCGCATATTGGGAGAATTTTCAATACACAGTGCATTGTGTGCCTCACACACCATTCCACATATTGGGAGTATTTTCAATACACGGTGCATTGCGTGCCTCGCACGCCAACCCCACGGTAAAATCCACCACATGGCTTTGAACCGGGTACTTTTATGGTATTTTACTTTTTGATCGATTTTGGGGGCACCAAGCGAGCTGTAAGGTCGCGTAAAAAAACAAAATGTGCAGAATAACATCCTACATTTATATTTTTAGAAAAAAACTCTTTAAAAAATTCTCATAGGAAAAATCTCGAAAAATAGTTACTTCCGGTCAGAAAACGTGCTCCCGGTTGTTGGGTTTTTTTGGATAAAGAACTCGTCCGAGCGACGTAGACAACCAACATGTGTACCAAATTTGAACTAAATCGGGCTTAAAATGCGGCCGCTAGAGTAAGAACACATACATACATATATATTAGATTTTTAACGAAACCCTAAAACGTGTTCTGGTGCTTATTTTCTACTCCCGACCTTTGGTCTTACCATAAGGGCCACTGCAATAGCTCATTTTTACTATGGAAATTCGCTAATAATAAATCACCAGGCGAATGCGAGTTAAACTGTCACGGAGTTAAACGATCCAAGGGTTCCGTACCCTCAGTCGTCTTGAAAATGTCATCAAATTGATTTGAATAACAACACTTCAATACGTAACAAGATGTAAAAATGGAACACTTTTTCGAGACTAACTTCGGTTCGTTTTTTTTTTTAAATACTCAAAAATGTGACATTTTTGTCAGGTACCTCACGTTGCTGTCACGCTAGAAATCTTAAAAGCTTTTCAAATCTCCGCGATAAAATTACGAAGATTTTGACACCACCAATTTTGGGTTTTCTACGACGTCTGTGAGTGATATGCACCACGAGTCCACAGACAGACACACGGACACAACATTTTGTATTGCTTTATCGTGTTCAGAGATCTCGACAACGTCGAGAAAAGTCATAAAAAGTGGGGGTAAAATTTTTAGAATTTTTGCAAGATTTCAATACTTCGGAATTTTAATGCGATCTAAAGGAATAAATATAATATACCTTGCGTAAAACAGCAAAAATATGCACTTCGTACTTTTCAACGATTATTTTTAACGCATTTTTTGGGAGTTTTAAGCAATAATTTCCATATTTTAAGCTAACACGTAAAAAATATAAAGCCTTCTTTATAACTAAAAGTAGTTTTCCAGGTTATTAATTTATAAATAGAATCTGAAACACGGTTTACGAATGCATGTTTCAATGATTTTGCTGCTTGAGTCGGGCCTTTTGCATTGAAATCATTCTGTACACTCGGGAGTTTTCTTCAAGGTAAAGAAGAGCCTTAATATAGACCCTACCCTTAGGTTTAACAAAATTATAGGATTGCATACGTAATGGAGACCAGTAAACGAAGATGATGACAGCAAATTTATTGTCAAAAATTTCCAATCATTTCAACATTGTTCCAATTTATATTCCAATGACCATATTTCCGAACTTCTGTGGTGAGGATTGTCTGGGATATGTTGTTTGGAATAAACCCCAATGGAGATGGGTCCCTAGAGGCTTACCCTCGGAATATTTCTGAAAAATATACTTCTCTAAGCAGGGTTTTTAACACTGCACGTGCTGTATTGAGTACTTATGAGTTTTTAATTTGTTATAAAAATTTTAACAAGACCATAACATTATTGGAAAAAAATCCCCATACTTTTCCCCACCATTTTACTATTCCCAATATTTCCTGTAAACTTTAAAATTTCCCCATTTTTCGGAAAAAACCCAATTTGGAAACACCGGTTTGGCGGCCTGGCCAAGTGCCATGGTGACTGACAACCAATGTTTTCACAATAACAAGGGATGGAACTAAATTTTCCAGAACATCATTTGAAAGAAGACAATGCGTTTATTTGGTACAGAAATAGTTTGATTTGCCCAACATTTATAGATTGGAAATTATAACTTGCTTGTTATTTGTAAAAGTCGGTAATTAATTGTGCACCGATATTGGTCCCCAGAACACGTTTAGGGGTGTCATTAAAAATCATATATCTGTGTTCGCACTTTAGCGGCCGCATTTTAAGTCTGATTTGGTTCAAATTTGGTACACATGTTGGTTGTCTACGACGCTCGGACGAGTTCGTTAGCCAAAAAAATCGAACAATTGGAAGCACGTTTTTTGACCGGAAGTAACTAATTTTTGAGATTTCTCTACGAGAATGAATTTGTTTTTGAGTTTTTTCTACAAAAATAAATGCAGGATGTTATGCTGCACATTTTGTTTTTTTACTCGAATTTATAGCTCGTTTGGTTCCCCTAAAATCGATCAAAACGTAAAATACCATAGAAGTACCCGGTTCAAAGCCATGTGGGGGATTCTAACGTGGGGTTGGCGTGCGAAGCACGCAATGCTTTGTGTGTTGAATATACTCCCAATACTGGGGTTGGCGTGCGAAGACCGCAATGTTTTGTGTGTTGAAGATAATCACAATATGCGGAATTTCGTGCGAAGCACGCAATGCTTTGTGTATTGAAGATTCTCCCAATATGCGGAATGACGTGCGAAGCACGCAATGCATTGTGTATTGAAGATAATCCCAATATGCGGAATGGCGTGGGAACCATTTTACAGCTATTCAGCATCGTCGTAAATAGACCACCTATTTCCCGAATTGTTTGTTGAAACCCTAAAACATAGGCCTATAAACTTATTTTTGGAAATTTGTTAAATTCACGTCAGCGGTTCAGCTGCGTGGTCGAATTATTATGTATGTTGTGATCGTGCTAATTCAAATAAAATGTCAATAGCCATTTTTAAGTAGTCAAATTTACGATTTTGTAACCTACCGACCGTAAAACCGCTTAGAGTTGTCACAATTGTACCGTGTTTGGGCTCATTTTGAGAGGAATAATATTTAGAGTTCAGTAATTGGAGTAAAAGTTAAGTAAAGCTAACAGCTAGGAAAATGTGATTTTGTAGCACTAGGGCTAGTTGATGATTCATAGGAGAACCGAAGCAGGTAGGCCGTGTGAGTGATGTAGTGCCATCTCGTCCAAGTGCTATCTCGTCCAACACTCAATTTCCTAGAAAAGAGTGCCATCTCGACCAGCTCCAGTTTTACAGTTGAATGAACACATTAATTAGTGCTATCTCGTCCAAGTGAAAACTTGACAAGGGTTGAGGAAGACAACGCAGGTAGCCTTTGGTTGTGCGCCCTCGCCTAGCACCCTCACCGCTCTCCCACCCCTTTGTTTACATGTGGACACTACCAATTTAAACCTCATTTGTATACTTGATCGGGAGGTGTAAACATCTATAGGAATATGGAGTTTTCGACCACCATAAGAGGCCAACCTAGTCTTTTATATAACGGTTTTCGGTATACAAAGAAAAGTTAAAAGAAGTGTGGAGAAATTGTGTGGCGGTGTGTAAATCGTACAAGTGTAAATCACATTATATAATTAAAATTTAAAAAAAAAACCTAAAAGGTTCGAACCTATAGTATGTAGTCACAGTATGTTTGCTTTTTACTTAATCTGGCCGATAACAGTATGATTATTTTTCGTTATTATCACTTTATATAAATACAATTTTTAAAAAACTTAAAAGGTTCTGACCTATAGTATTTAGTCACAGTATACTTAAACTGGCCGATAACAGTATGTTTGTATTTTAAAAACGTATGTACAACTTTGTAGTTCAGTTGGCTAGACTGTTCGTTTCTACGAAGTGTATAAAAACTATATTTATAAAGAAAAAAGTTACGGTTTGGGTATTTATAGTAGTTTTGATTGACACGTTAAAGTAAACAAATATCTTGCTGTTTTATGCAATGTATAGAAGACCTTAATAAAAAGAATTAAACGTTCCATGAGTTTTTTGTAAACCTGGACGAGATGGCACTAGTTAGCAGGTAGAGAATTAACCCCCCGCCCTACGTTCGTGGAATTTGGACGAGATAGTACTTGGACGAGATGGCACTTGGACGAGATGGCACGACACCGTGTGAGTGTGTCTGCGCGTTGGGGACTGAGGGTCTATTTCACTTCGATTGTATATGGTTCAGAGCGCACGACTGTTTGGACAAACTATATTGAAAAACAGATAACTCGATGGCTTCCTTTGTTTACAAAACGTTCTACCTGAAATATTCTAATTAATTTCCTTTAAACACTCAGTTTTTCCTAGTTTATAATAAATCTTTTAAATTTAATAAATGTCAAGAACTGTCTACCACGCTTATTCGTTTCCAAACCTCCCTGATTGCATCACAATGCAACCCGTCACCTGATTGCTAATACATAACACACAAAGTAACTCAATCTGTTTCCCATATGTTTACATAACCGGTCAGACGGGACACCAAAGAGCCCCAATTTACAGAGCCCGGCAGTAATCAGTGATAGCTTCCTGAGTTTAAATTATGGCTTCGCTATGGAATCTGATTTCAAGATGTTTATTTGGAAGAATTCTTATGATTCCTTTGTTTTGGTTATATAAGTGTGGGCCTGGTTTTAGAACTTGCATCAATACAGTATATTCTGGTATTGGATGCGCTGCGGCTAAATTTCAACCTCTCGGTACAGTTGTATTGTCTTTAGGCTCAGCAGACCCAGCCACCATCTTGAATTTCATCTCCCATAAGAGCAATGTTAAAGAGATACTGGAGTAATAAAGATCAGAACATTATTCGGAATGTGTCATATTAAATGTTATTACAGTCCGACTGTGGATATCTTTTAGTTTTTAAAATTTGTTTTGAACTAAATTTGTTCTTTGACTTAACTAAAAATCAAAGTTTAAGATTTTTTACTTAAGGGTCTGCTGTAGTGGTGGCCATCTTGGGTTTTTATCCCATAAGAGCAATGTTAAATTTCAAACCATTTATTTCGTTTACTTTTTATCATAAAATTGTTTGCAAGGTCTCATTTTAAGCACAGTTACAATACGCATCCGTCTTGCAATTTACATTTTTTTAAATGCTTTTGATTTGTTATATAGGCTAATTGACATTTTGTAAGTACAAAGTTTGAATTTTTTTCCTAACACAATACAAAATTAATAATGTAAAATAATTTGCAAGCCGGATCCGAAATTTTATAAAGAATATTCAGTTGTTTTTCAACACTCAATTACAAAAGATAGACTTATAAAATGCTATGAAATGAGGCAATGTCAAAGCGTTCAGCTGCAAGAAATTACACTGTTTGGATAGGGATACAGTGAGAAACGGTTGCGTTTCCGGTTTCTTTCTCATTTACTGGAGCAGACCCTTAATTCAATAATTTCAAATATCAAAAATGTAAAAAGATCACAAAATTCAAAGTTTAATCACCTTTCAAATAAAAATAATTTCCATAAATTTGGATAATTTATGACGAAAAAATCAAAGTTATTGTGGAAGCATGTACTCGCCCAATTTGTGTTTCTACTCGAATGTTTAGCCTGCACTCTGGTGGTTATCACATCAACTCGTTGCTCGCGGAGGAATACTAGACAAATAATAATATATCCGTAAATGTTCAATGTGTGAGAGAAAGCTGTGTTTAATAACACATACTACCGTACATGGTCACTCATGCAAATTCCAGTACGTTTACAGTCAGCCGCCTTTATGAAGTTTCCCTATATTTGCCAGCGGAAGAATGAAAAAAACTCAATTCTAGTAGTATACAGCTCGGCCACTTAGAGACATTTTTTCACTCCGGCCGAGTTTTAATAGTTTGTTCTCTTTTTGGAAGGACAGAGTGTAAGACAGCTCATGAGGTACGTTATCGAGCGAACAAATCATGCTAGACTATAGACAAATTGCTTTCCACTATAAGACACGACTTTTTCGCACCTATATAATATTAAAATTACGTTTTCAAATCAAAGTTTTTCAAAATGGACATTTCACAAAGTAAACATTTTTGAAGAACTTCCATATGTCAACTTTGTTCGACAGTTACATCATTTTAATGGTACTTAGGGTAAACATTTCGCTTAAAAAATATTTGACTTTCACGTTCCCTTTTCAAGAGATGGCAGAACTAAACGTAAAACATTATCATTAATTTATTAACGTAATTAATCATTAACATTAACGTTTAATTCATTTCCTTTCCAACGGTGCCGGTTTTATTGCGATTGGATGGATTTTAGTGGTTTGAATAATCAAAATTTGGATGGTATGCAAATTCTGGCAATTTTTCGTTCGGGTTGCGTTCAGCGCCCTGTACACTTCATGTATGCAGTTTGCCAGTAAGAGGGTTTTAAGGCTAAGCTAAGGCTTGACGAAATTACCGAAAAAATAATTTATGTTACTGAAATCACATGGATCTACGTTATTTATATTTGTAAATAATTTAATAACATTAATCATCCATTTATCTGACGTTTGTTTATTTTATCTACAAACGTAACGCATATTTATTTTCTTGTTTCAATGCTTATACACAAACGTGCCGGTTTAAGGTGTATGCAATTTCGATCTTGTAAAAAGCATGAATTGAAAGTTATCTATAAACCCACAAAATATGTTAAACTGTAAATTTCCCAAAATAACTAATTTGGGTACTTTAAACTTCTCATTAGTAAGAACAAAAACTCCCACAGACTTATCGTGAAGTATAACAAGTCGTGTTTGTTAGTAGGCCTATTTAGGTAGACGGAACGCACCTGGTGGACCCTTGACAGCATCGTTAATCTTCTCATCTCAATTTATCAAACCATCTGTTATCATTCTGGTTTGACACCGTACTTAACACGTTCTAGGTTAACATTAACTAATGTGTCTTGAACGGTCAAACCTGAACATGTCGTTCTAGTTGTTTGTTTCATTCTGGCTGAGTTATTTAAACTACAAGAACATGTAACTAAAAAACAAAAATACTTATTTGCAGTATGCTATCCCAATACTTACCAAAAGTTGATTTGGATTACATTTTGTGACTTTTTGAGCTGTTACTAAATTGTACTTGTTTTATTGTCCTTATATATAATTTGTGTACACAACTCCTCCCTTATTTCTGGACCAAATTTAATCCTTAATGGCGTGAGCTAAACTCAAAGGTCGGGTTTCCTCAGAAGATTAACATGGAACGAATTTAAAAACCATTTCTATACAAAACAGCTGTTTATAATAACAAACAAACTAATCCAGCTGCTTTCATGGATGTAAATAATGATGTTTAAAGTAATAATAATAATAATAATAATAATGTTTATAATAATCTTATCTTCTAAAGCGAGAGATAATTGTTTGTCTGCTAAATGGATCTGGAATCTCCGTCTAAGGATTTTTGATTTTTTGATTTTATATTAGGCTTTTGGCCACGAGAAATCGATTGGAAATGGTCACCAGTCTAGGAAAATTCGTTTTATACGTCTTTTTATTAAATTAAAAAGTGAAATTTGTCCATTTTAAACAATACAAAGCACAGCTGATGCAAATGTTTTCAATGCCATTACAATAATCATCTGCTTTCTTTTAAACTGTATATTTTATTAGAGGTAAGCCTAATGTTGTATCTATTTATAGTTACCATGGCAACGAATGCATAATAAACATACCCTTTATTTAGTTGTTTAATGTTATAGGCCAAACCTAAACGATGTTCACGGAAATTTGCAATAATAGTAGTTATTGACGTGAGCGAACTAGGCCCTAGGAATAAATCGATATTGAAATAATACTTTAATTTAGGCCTGACTTATTTCTGAGGCATAGCGTTGAGATTGTGGTTAATCCTTTAAACTGTATTTTTATTACAGGTAAGCCTAATGTTGTATATACCCTTTATTTAGTTGTTTAATGTTATAGGCCTAACCTCAAAACTCAATAATCCAATATTTATTATTGAAATCATAGCCCTGCTTATAATCGAGCTTTAGCTCGGTCTCCAGGTACTAATAATAATTTAAAAACCATTTCTTTACAAAACAGCTGTTCATAATAAGAAACAAACTAATCCAGCTGCTTTCGTGGATGTAAATAATGATGTTTATAGTAAATTAAACATAACTAGTGGCTTGTAGAGGCAATAGCCCCTATATATAGGCTTTATTTCTACGAGCAATACCTCTTCGTGATGGCCTACCTAAGCGAGGTGGTCTTCCAGTGTTATTCATTACAGTAAAAAAGTACAGTTGAAATAATTTTGTAATGTGTTTAATCATATAGCCTAAGCTTTGATTTTAATTCTCACTTTGAAACAAAAACACAGCTACAATAACAAAACACATCACAAAACTGCACATTCAGGTGTTGTTATGATAGCTGAATTTTCCAATTTATATACAATCACCTGTTTTTAACACTAAAATCTATTGATTTACACCTATATATTCCCATGCTATTTAAATGCGAATTATTATGTACAATCATCTGTTTTTAACACTAAAATCACCTGATTTACACCTACTTATTCCCATGCTATTTAAATGGTAATTATTTTATTCCGTAACAAATTTTCGTGACACAATTAACAAAAATTATTATTTTCCCCCGAAACTTCATGTCCAGAGCTCTAAAATGAGACATCCCCCAGCTTTCTACGACCTACCATTTACTCACAATATTATTTGCAAATTTGGGCTTACGGAATTAGATATATAGATTTTAGGTTAGGCCTAGACTGTTGAAACAAATTCTTGAATGTATTTACATTCATTACCATAGCAACCAATCGAATAAAATAACAGATAAAACAATTTTGATTCGGATATCCAGCTTTTAGAACAAAGTAATATTTATTTAAGTTAGGCCTAGGCCTATACTGAACTAACACATGTTTCAACACACACAAACCAATAAAAACGTATATTAATATTAAGTTAAGGAATAAAAAACAAGGAATTTAAAAATAAGAATAAACTACTAATTAAAAATAAAAAAGACATCATAGTAGGCTTATTTATTGGTAATACAAGGTAATTGATTCAGTAACGTTTTGGTTAGGTTTTTGACCTAAGCCTCATTGGTTCTTTTAACCTTTATTAATAACTGATGTTATAAAATATACGAAATAATTTGATTTGAACATTTAACATTATTTACCATTTTAGTTTTGAGGTTATTATTAATCCTATACTTTTATTATAAATAAAACATAACATTATGTTTTTAGAAGGTTCCATCGGGGGTTGGAGTGCGGAGCACGCAGGGGTCTGACCTAGTAATTAAATATTATGCGCTACAACTACTGTATATGAACTGCAAACATGTCAGTTTATAGCCATTTCGACATTACGGTAGCAATAAGTGCATTTCATAAACATCTGATTAGGATTGATTAAGTCAAGCTTTTAAAGATTGCATTTTAGACAATTAATAAAATGGTGTTCACTCAGTTTGTAAAGTACTTTCAAACCACGCAGAAGTCAATTTTAATTCTTCTTAAAACTTCAACAATTTTGACGCTTCAATGGTGAGTGCAAAACCAATACACAAAATACTGTGAAATAAACTGTAGCAGTCTTCAGTAGAAAAGTTTAAGGTTTTGATTTTTATTTCTTCTTATTTTATACATTTGTTTGTATATTTATATACAGAGTGTTCATAAAGTCCCTTTAACCTCCTTTGTTATTGTTGTTATTGAAAATACGTTAAAAAACTTTGTATATATCTTGTGTTGCATAACAGGACACATTTTTTTGACATATCTGAACCTTTATGATCTGGGGGGGGGGGGGGGTTGAGAGGGGTATGACGGTAAACAATTTCAAATATAAAGGTAGTTCACCACCATTGAAAAGCTTATTAATTAAAAGAGAAACTGATGGCGCAAACTAGAGTTTAGTATATTGCTTCGTTTCCAAGTAATGGGCAATCAAAGTTGTGGAAAATGATTTTGTTATCATAGCATCAAAGCAGGTTATTATTTGTTAATAATATTAGGAATAAGTAGGTTGTATGTTATTTTCAAGAACTTAAATTGCCCATTACTTTGAAACGATGTAAGATATTAAGCTCTAGTTTGCTCCATTGTGTTTCTCTTTTAATAAGCTTTTTTTCAATTATGTATGACATAACCTGCCTTTATATTTGAAACTGATAATATTAGGAATAATATGTTATTTCCAGAACTTAAATTGTCCATTACTTTTAAACGAACTAAGATATTAAGCTCTAGTTTGCGCCATTGTGTTTCTCTTTTAATAAGCTTTTCAATCCTGAATACATGACCTACCTTTTTATTTGAAATTGTTACCCCCCCCCCATCCCTTACGCCTTAAGCCCCCAAAATCATAGAGGGTCAGATATGTCAAAAAATGTGTCCTGTTGTGCAACACATATATACATAGTTTTGTTAAATTATTTTCAGTAACAAAGTTAATGAAGTGGTTAAAAGGACTGTATGAGCACTCTGTATGATAGGTTAAGTTTACCCAATAAAAACTATTTTATTTGTTGTACTAAAAGAATGTTTCCAAGTGCACTGAATTAGCTTAGCTCTGTTGAATATTCTGACCAGTTCTTAATATAGTTGATTAATTATTATCAGGGTTAGTTTGAGATATCAGACGTTATGTCCAATACACATTTTTGAGTTGGAAGTTGTGGGAGGGGAGGGTTAGTGGGATTTTGTAAATAGATTTCCTCAAGTCCCCTCATCCCCTAACGGTGGATAACTGTCCCGTGAAAAGATTCACTTATATCTTTCCATCTTTCTAAATAACAGAGGTTATAAGTTTTCAAAAAAACATTTTGTACAAGCGGGTATAAATGCAGTTGCATCAAATCTAAAACCATTACGGAAAACTCGGTACTTTACACGCATTTGGTATTATTAAAGGCAGGGTAGACGTTAAACCACTTGACTTGATACTGTAATCTGTAATGGAGAAGTTTGTGGGTATATAACGTAACGGATGCGGCTGGTGCCGTAGCAGATCAATGCGCGCTGAACATCAGACTTGGAGGCGACGTCTACGGCAGTCCCTTGCGACTGTAGGGTGTTAAGATATCGTGCGAGTAAAAGGCATTCAAACTCCGCTACAGTTTGGAACAATTATGGAAACCACAAAATCTTGTATTAATTCTACATGTAATTCTATTGCTCGTTTCAGTTTTAAAACATAATTTACGTCTTGCAAATAAATGTCTAAATTTTGCGATATTTTTTTTTACTTTTTTATGCTTTTTAATTTTCTAAACCTTCATAACAATGATTATTTACAAACTATTATTTTTTCGAGAGTAAAAAACTAATGTAATACTAATACTAATGTAAAAACTAAACTAAGCAGGAACTGGCACATACTTTCTCACAAACATATTTAAATTATTAAACAGATTCACTGTGATTTCATAATTGTAGGTGGAGTAGGAGTAGGAGAGGTGATTAAAGTTATATTAAAGTAGGAGATTAAGTAATAAATATTATTATTATTATTATCTAGAGAGAAAACTATTCGATCGATTTCGAACAAATTTGCGCCAAATACGTCAATTAGGCATGTATAGATGCACGAAAAAAGGTTTTGAAAACAATTGAAAAACAACCCCCTTTATGGCCAAGAAACCCCCAAAAATCAGTTATTATTATTAGTTAAATGAACATTTTTAGAAAGATGCGTTTTTTTTTTTTCATAAGGTAGGGTACATTAAAAGTACAAACTAGCCAAATTTTATCAAAATCGTTAGAGCCGTTTTTTTATAAAAAAAAATAAAAACTTATTTTTTCGGGTTTTTTTTGCCAAAAAGGTTTTTTTTTCAAAACCGTTTTCGTGCATCTATACAGGCCTACTTGACATGTCTGGTGCAAATTTCTTTGAAATGATCGAATAGTTTTCGCTCTAGCTTTGTATACATACAAACATTCATACATACATACATACAGACAGAAATTTTGTAAAAACTACTTTTCAGGGGGTCCCAAAACGGATATTTCCACAAAAATCTCAATATTTTTTTGGGATCATTATACTTTCTCATAGAAAACTTAGTATCAAATTTGGCTGCCATTTTTTAACGGAGATATAACAAAATTTCAAATTCAAAACTTTGACAGTTTTCATATCCCACTTGATCTACATTATCATTTGTAGTTTTTTTTTTTATCCCGAAATTCTATATTTTATTAATATTGGAAATCTTGTATAAAAGTGCACGGCAGACATTGTTTGAAGCTGTATACCTCTGACAAAGTTTGGTAAAATTTTGTTTTGTTTTGTTAAAATAAAAAAACCCTTTGTTGGCAGAAAATCAAAATATTTTTTTTTTTTTAATAAACAAGTAAATTGACAAAAAATCAAAATATTTTCTATTAAAATTATGTAAACTTGAGCTATATTTACTTTTGAAATTTCTTCAATCGCCTCCCCCCAATAAGCTTTCGGGGCATTAAAATTTGAAAAAAGATGGTCTTAAATATCTATGGTAATATTGCCATGTTGTGAAAGACATTATTAGTAAACAGGTGTGACTATGTAATGGTCGGTCCACAAGCATCGACACAAGTTGTTGTGCGTGGACCGGAAAACTGACAAGTGCACGGAGATTGTAGTAGTGAGTTTGACAACAAGATCATAAATATCTGCACCAACCACATACAAGTCGTCGCATGTGGACGCTCCAGTTCAAACATCGCTTCAAAGACCGTTCAGTTTGCCTGGTTTTATGTACGAACACAATCAAACTGCCGTTTAACCATGGCAGATATAGTCAACGTAAACGGAAAACGTATATGCGGTGTTAACTACATTGAGAATATTCTTACAAGCAAATAATAGTAATAAAATCATAAGGTTCTAGCATCTACTTTAAGATAAGTTATGCTTGGAGCAGATGCTAGACATATAACTTTTATTAACCAAAATTGAGAATATTTTTGTAAGCTAATACAAGTATGGAAAATCCTAAGGTTCATGCATCTGCTTTAAGAATAAGGTTATGCTTGGACCAGATGCTGGACATTTATATGATTAATGCAAATTAAGAATATGCCTAGTTATCTAGCATCTACTTTAAGAATAAGAAGATCTAATGCTTATAGGAAATCAGGTCCATTCAATAGTAGATGACTCTTCGCAGAAACGCAGGGAGGAAAAGCATTTATCTATGAGCCAATCTTTTTTCGTGCAGAGGAGATTCTGAACATTTTTTAACAAATACAACGACGTGTCCTGCATTCGGATTCTATTCTGTAAGTTGCGCGGTAGATTGAGATCACGTTTGTTTTAAACTTAAAATTTTTAAGTAAAAGAACTTAAATAAATACAATTGAATCCAGCTTTTTGTCAATTCTTATTTGACGCGTTTCTCTGGTTCATCTTTCAGTTGATAGTGTACAGTCTTGACATGGCCCATCAATTCTGAATCAAAGAGCTATTTAAGTAGCCGCCTCCGTCAAAGAGGTTCCACGCTCCATCTGATAAGCAAAACATTGTTACGGAGGGTGGAAGGGTGTCGGTAGTAATGTTTCTCCTTCACTTTCGGTTAAATATGTTATTTAATTTCAAGTTACAGATCGTAAAATATTTCCCGGAACCGTTCGTGGCTTCACCTGATTGCATCTGGCTTCTGTACGAACTCATCTCCGTTCTTCCTGGAATATTTTAATGTTTTTAGTTTTTATGTAGCTGTAATAAAAAACTAAATTGTTTGGTAGAAACGTAGTGCAAATGAAATTACGCGAAATCAAAAGACTCCTTAATTTGAGTCTGGATGTTTCAATAATTAAGTTTTTTAAACACAACAATTTTAACCAGTAGGTGGACCGATTTAAGTGAAATAACGGGCGTTTAAAAAACGTGAATTCTTAAGAGTTTGTTTCCTAAATTCTACTTTTTAAGAGTATATTAACCTTAATAGGGCGCGCGGCGTACAAAGCTCCGCAGTAAAAATATTTTCTAGTGTAGAAATCAGATCTTTACCTCCCCAACCCCTCCGCTCTTCACATCCATCTCCCATTACTCCTGCCAACACAGCATGGGAAAAAATCTAGTTAGCTGTTTGCATTTGGAATGATTTAACAAGAAGTGCGGTCTTTTATACGCCGTGCGACCTATTGCGTTATTCTTTGTGCGGACATTGGTACGCCACGCGACCTACAGCGTCATTGTTTCTATTTGTAAATATTCGTTGACATTTTTGTGTTTTAGAATACAGTAGGTAAACAATTTCGAGCATTCTTATTTACAATGCTAATTTACCTGGAAGAATCCGACGACACAACACAATTATGGCAGAGAGAATCTTAGGTTAGTTGCCTTCACCAAAAGGTGAAGCATCGACAAAAAAACACCATATGAACTCGATTCCCACCCACTTCATTGACTTCTTACAGGAAGTCTATTGGTATGATGAATTATTTCGCCACTCATACCTCCGAAACCAACTCCTGCAGTTCCAAACCGAAGCCATCTTCACGGATGGGGATATAACCCTCATGGGGCTGCGGGGGTGGGTTGCGGACTAACTAAACTTACATTTTTATTATAGGCCTAAATATATTTATTTGAGAATAATATTTTAGTTTAAATATCACTAACAAAGATTAAAAGTGAGAAAGTAAATTAACTAATAACACTTTGAGTTACACATAAAGTAATTGAACATTAAGTTCAATGTGTCATAAGAGAACTGACAGAGAAAATACAAAATTACATATTTAATTTACAAGTTACCTGAAATTAATAAGTAAAATCCGGTTGTAAACTTAAGTACAAAAATTAAACTAAGTTTGTCGAGAAAATTAATAATAAATTTTCCGAGATAAAAGATAAAACCCTTGAAAATCCTGGGACCGGTATGGATAGAAATAAAGGCTAAGAGAGAGGTAGGATGGGGGTGGAGTTAACGATAAGAAGGGAACCGGAGTTTTGCCTACGGGTGTCAGGTAGATGGGGGGGATGCCGTCGGCAACCTCTTGGTGCGGAGATTTGCCTACGGTGGGGGGCGGGAGAAAAAGAGTGTGAGGGAGGGAGAGAGACACCGTTTCTTGTAGTGATTATTAAAGAGCATCCACATTTCTCGTAATTATAATACGACGAAATATTATAATTATACAAATATTATAATCATACTG
>JAGFPH010016601.1:0-19053 GCA_018207615.1 Philaenus spumarius
TTTTTTTTTCTTTTCTTTTAATGACAAACAAAACAGAGTTATTGCCTAAAAACATTGTTTTTCTTTAATTGTTTACAATTTGCAATACGGTATTAGCTTATTCCATAATGTTAAAGAATTATGATCATTTATACAGATTGTCTTTTTTAAATGGACCATGGTATCTTGTAAACTATAAATCTGACAGCAAACTTTAAATGGGAAACCTTTCCTTGATTTTGGAGAAATTACAAAATATGTAGTTAAAATATTTGTAAATGGCCACCAATTTCCAATATTGTGGTCAACTTTAAAATTTCTTATGGAAAACCCTGTATCTTATGATGGTTTTGGATTATTATTTTAAGACATTTTTGTTCTTGGCGTTTTTTTTTTTATACAACTAACAGTTTAAAAGTTAGATGGGGTACAAAGTTTTAAAAACACTATCTGAGCGGAAGATATTTTTGTATGGACGTTTTGAACCAATTAATACGCTCTTAACACTAATAAAACATTGTTTAGACAAACAAATAACTTTTTAAAATCAACAGGTTTTGTTATTTTTTTTAAACCATAAAACAGAAGAATTAAGTGACAAAACTACAAATTTGTCACACATGCAAAATCAGCTTATTCAGAATCCAGTAAAATCCAAAATTATCATAAAATATAGAGTGTTCAATAAGAAATTCGAAAGTTGGTCGCCATTTTCCAATATAGCAACATTAAAAACTGAACTTTAAAATGAGAACATGTTGTAACCTAATAAACAGAAGGCTGTAACAATTTACAACAATGAGAATTAACAGCTGGTATTGAACATCTGTTATCAAATTCATTTTTATGTGTGACAAATTTGTAGTTTTTCCGCTTAATTCTCTGAATTATGGTTTTTTTAAATAACAAAATCAGTACTTGTTAATTTTAAAAAGTTGTTTGTCTAAAAAATGTTTCGTTGGTGTTAAGAGCATTTTCATCGGTTCAAAAAGTTTCCATACATAAATATCTTCCACTCAGTTAGGGCGTTTATAAAATTTTTATACCCCTCTAACTTTTAAACAGTTAGTCCTACAAAAAATAAAAAAAAAATTAAAACACCAATAACAAAAAAGTCTTAAAATAACTAGTAAAATCCAAAATCATCAAAGATACTGAGTGTTTCATAAGAAATTACAAAGTTGAAATTCCGAAGTATTAGAAAATGACAGCCATTTACAAATATTTTAGCTAAATATTTTTGAATTCCTCAAAAAAAGGAAAGGTTCCCTATTTAAAGTTTACAGTCAGACTTATAATTTACAAGATAAGAAATGGTGGTCCATTTCAAAAAGACCATAATCCATTTCCCAGAAATGTACTAAAAATTAGGTGAACTCTCAAAGTCTCTAAATATTTTTCATTGTACCTTTTTATCTTCTGCCTCTTTCTAGAACTATACTCAACTATGAAAATTTGTCTTCATTTTTACATGAGCTCTCAAAGTCTCTGAATATTTTTCATTGTACCTTTTTATCTTCTGCCTCTTTCTAGAAATACATAAAAATAATTGCACTTGGCCTAAGGTAATAGAGGGATAATAAAATTGAGTACGAAATATCATTTAAAAGGTATATTTAAAGCTGAGCAATAATACAAAAATCAATATTTTTTAAACTTTGTAATGGGAATTTTTATTTTAAACAATTTGAATCATTTTGTTTTGTTTTTCTGTATAGTTGTATTTGCAAAAAGATTTTATCTTTAAATGTGAAGTGTAATGAGTGCAGAATAGATTGTTGCCTGACCTCGCCCTTTAAAACTATTAGTCCTAATTGTCAAAATTGTTTCTTACACGTCATTGTTGGCAATTATGAAGCTAATGAGTAGTTACTATTAAGATCCACTTTAAATACTTTGGTTTCAACACGATTTTATGTTTTCAATATAGCACGGATTTAATGTATTTAACAACAAGTTTTTTAATGTTGAGTAAAAATATCACCTAATTTTATTAATACCATTATTGTTAAATTTCTAAGATGATTATAGATCTTGTACTTCTAAACATTTTAACATAGTATTGATCATTGTAAATACAGGATTCACACTGAAATAATTCACTTGAGAAATTGTTGCATTAACCGTACCAAGTGGTGTGCCTCAAGGCTCTATACTTGGACCATTTTCTTTGTTATTTATGTTAATGATTTACCGGATTATATAAAAACTATATGCGGACAACACAACGTTTTTAACTGTCAAGAAAGACCCCACAAAATTGAAGATCTCAAAGAGATACTAAGTTCAGGCCAAAGTGCTGGTTTAGTTCTAACAAAATTAATTATTAACGATAAGAAGTCCGATGAAATTTCTTTTAAGGAAAAAAACAAACACAAATTTTTAAAGTCTAACGTCTACTATTTTATTTTTGAATCTTGTCAACCATGGTTTTGCCAGTGACGAGGCAGCTTAAACAGCTAAATTTCTTTTAGTGCCCATGTCACCATGGAAAAAAAGTCTGTTAAGCTTCTTGGTAAACATCTTAATCCCAGACTTATATGGGATGCTTACATGGGCGCCCATAACTATGCCCCCCCCCCACCCTAGCTCCCAGGGAAAGGAAAATATGTATATTATTATAGTCAGGTATTTTTCTTTATAGAAATTAGCACAAAATATGTTTTAAATGTCATGTACCGTTTGATTTTACATATACTTATTTTATTTTTTACAAGAGTTCAAGCATGAGCGCCTGGGTCACTACTTGGTGCGGCCTCTATTAGTGTTATAGGTCTTTGTGTATTCACTGACGGTGTAAAGGTACCGGTACATACTCAGTGCTGGGTGGGTTAATATTTCACCTGAACTGCCAAATTGGCTCCCCAAATTTTAAAAGTTTTCTTGGGGAGGTCAAAAATATCCCTGGACTCATTTCCCCGAAGGATGGGAGGGTAGGCCTACTCCTTAACATGTTCACTGCTACGCAAATTTTGTATTTCCTATGCTAGGAGCTGACCTTTTATTTTTTATATGTATAGTCTAAATGAGTATAAATTACTTTATTTTTTATTTTTGAACCTTTCTATGTAATAATCACTAATATTTTAAAGGGAACACACACGTGCGTCCATAACGCAATGCTCTGTGTATTTAAAATACTCCCAATACGAGGGTTGGCGTGCAATGCACTCATAGTCGGCCGCTTCTCATAGTGTTCAGTGGCAAGCTCACATGTGCGTCTTTAGCAGTGAACGTGTTACGCCCCATACCCCAGTCTAGCCCCCTCCCCCTAGAAAATATCATATGGGCGCCCATGGATGCTCACACCAACTCATTAGGTACCTGAAAGCTAGAGTTACTTATTTATTAAGAAGACTAAAATTGTGTACAAGTGATAGTTCAATCGTAAAGGCCTACTTTGCCTTTTTCCATGCCCATCTGATTTATGGTGTAACGCGGAGAAATACCTCAGGTGAAAGAAAAGTTTTCCTCTGATAAAATAAGGCTATCAGAATTGTTGAAGAAGAACCAGAACATTTAGGCCCCGCTTCAAGGAGCTCAGCATTCTCCCTCTAGCTTGAATTTTCAAATTTCAAGCTCTATTGTTTATAAAAGTAACTGCACATTAATGCAAGCTTAGTTGTGATAAGTACAATTATCCAACAAGAAACAAAAAATTTAATGACTGTGATTTTGTTGGTTAAACAAACTGCATCTAGTTTTAAACACTTAGGAGCAAAGTTGTTTAATAGACTTCCTAACTCTCAGTAAATATTTTAAGTAAGCGTTGAATAGATGGCTAAAATTAGTTTTTACACTATCGAAGAGTTTTTGGACTGCAATATCGATGATCTTATACTTTAGTCCTATGTACAGTATAAACTGCTATACTTTGGTCTATTGTATAAACTGTTGTGTCTTATGTTTAGTCTTGTTTATGTACCTTGTATCTGTAATGTTGTAATTTTATTTGTGCTTTACTCGGCATGTCTATTGCAGCTTTGTTTGTTTAACAAAAATAAATATTTCTAATTTTCGAATTTAGTTTTGCATCTTTCATAAATCATAGAATCTATTTTGCTACATTATTTTCATCTATATATATAAAATCCAAATACCACTCACTCATCACGAAATCTCAAAAACCACCGGACGGATTGGAATAAAATTTAGTATGTAGCTTCCTCTAAGCCTCTAAGTGCTCGCTTAAGAAAGATTTTCAAAAAATTCTAAATTTAGGGAGAGTTTTGGGGGGTCAAAGTTACTAAAAATCCCCATAAGAAATACATAGTACATAATATATTTATTGATATATTTTTTTGGTTAATATACATTTAACTTTGTTTTGTCTATCCGTGCAAAGCCGGATCGGGCAAGCTAGTAATCTATAATGTTGACATTCCCACTGGAAATTCCCACTGGACATTCCCACTGGACATTCCCACTTTAGCCAAACAGATTGTTTTGTGGAACCAAAACACACAGTGGACATGTTCCACACCATTGACAGTAATCATTTTTAACTGCAATTAATTTTGTTAGGGATATTTTTCGCTAAGTTTGTTACTATGTGAGTCAATCTTTGACTTTGACTTTAAAATGAGCCAGCAGTTCTGAAATTTACCCAGATTTGGCTGCTCCTATAAATCGTAAAGGCCTGAGATTCACAACCAAAATTATTAAAAACCAATAACCACTAAAACACGGTCAAATTGTCCACGTGTTTTCATACTACAAGATTGTTAAAGCTAGGTGCAATGCTTCTTATAACTGCATGCTACTTGATATTTAAACATGCGATCATATGTGATGCTAGTCCTTATTGCAGAACTTGCTAAATAACAAATCTAGCCCAATCACTAAGTAGTGGAAGAGTTCACAGAAGTTAAGCCCTTACCAATTATATAGTATATATGTTCACTAGGCACACTGTCCCACTTTAGCTATCAGTATTTCTTTATTTCTTAATTCTTCATATTAGTAATGTTTTTATTTACTGTACTGTTTTGATTTTATTGTTGTACATAATCTGTAATATGTAAAAGTTAATTTTGACAAAATACAAATTATGAAGTAGTAAGACCTTTGTCTGAATGTAACCGTCACCTAACAAAACAGGTAATTACAGAAGAACTTCAATTATCCGAACCCCAACTAACCAAATCCCCAATTATCCGAATCGATTTTGGAGGAAAAATAAATTCTGAAAACAACAGTGAGAGCGCGATCATTGACCTTTTGCTATTTCTGGTGTTAATTTTTATCCCCTTTTTCACACCTTCATTGACCTTGACACACCCTTCATTTGTTCCCCATCCATTCTTTCACTCCCCCACTTCCATTTACTTTTGTACATACAGTACTTTGTAGCGTACAGGCGTCATCTATCCTGTGTGACTTTTTATAAGTTTAATGAGTTCCAATTGAGTTTTAAACGTAAACGTGTTGTGCTTAAACTGAGTGACAGAGAGGAAATAATAAATGTGTTTAAAAAAGCGTTGGCAGAGAAACAGTGAAAACAGTTGGCAGAGAGATAAGGCAATGATTTCTGACATCAAAACAAATACTGAAAATATTTTGTGCACATATCGTATCTTTATTTTTATTTCCATATGTATACGTTATAAAATAACATATGTATGTAGGTATTACTGTTAATTTCATTAATAAAGTTTGTTATTCTATATATCTAACATCTGGTTTTCTTAATTCCTAAGCCAAATCAAACCATCCGTATTTCCACTTATCCGAATCTGACCAGGTCCCAATTGATTCGGATAATTGGCGTTCTGTTTACATAATTTTTCAAAGAGTTTTTTTTAAAGAAACTTACACAATGTTTTTTATAGCTATTTTGTTCGACATCATGAGCCATCGTTGAAGTTATCTGAAATATCGTACACATAATTTGTCCATTGTATAGTCCTGATTAAAACACAAAGTACAAATGACAAAATAGTATTCTTATTTCTAGCAGAATTCAACTGAGATAATTGTTTAGTAGTTACTATGTTTAACTTTCAGTTTTTACTTTCTATGTTTCTTAAACTTAGTTAGCCTACCTGTTAATTGTTGATGTTTTTTTTTTTTTCAACTTGCAGTTTCTGTTAGGAAATAATATACCTATCCTATGTGTTCTTAGTTATGAATCAATACCATAACTTAAAATAATTTTAACATGCAAGACAGAATTAAGGTTGAAACCATGTAGAATATGAACAGAGTTATACACATACAAATTTTAAATAATTCCTACAAAAGTAGAGATTATGCAACACAAAATATAAACTCAAACTAACTACAAACTAACACACAGAAACTACAATTACACAAAGTTAGAAACTCAAATAAAACCAACAACTACATTCAAAACTACAAAATAAAAACTAACCAATCTGTGCTAACAAACAAAGAACAAATAAACCAGCTGTACAACATTGAAATCTTACCCAAGCTGACACAGATGCTGTATTTTTCCCCTAGGAAAGACAACAACATGTTATATTATTATAAATTGATAGTGACAGAGCTGTTCACTAAAATAAATTAACACATTCAATTTACGTTACTTTGTTCACAAAACATATCTTACTATTTTAAACATAGAATGTGTATTAATATTTTGATATAAAACAAAGTTACACAGATTATGCTGTTACTTATAAAAAATGTTAAGTAGGCCTAAACATCTTGATAAAGAACTTCTTACATTACAAAAATAATAAAATTTATAAAAGTGCTAAAGTTCTTACTTTCCTTAGTCACAGTTCAAAATAAAATATTGAGTACACCCAGGTACTCTGGGGTGTAGAATCAGAGTTTTCGATCTCGAGGACCCTGTGCTAACTTGGGGGGGGCCCAAAAACCTCAAAATGTTCGGATTTTTTAAAGTTTTTAGCTTATATCTCATAAGCTAAGCGTTTTTTGTGTACCATTATATGTTACAAAGTTGTAAAGCATTGAATTCCTTTTAAATTTCACTGACCCAACATATTTCAAACATATTTTTTTACCCAATATTAACTGAGATACAGCCGGTCAAAGTTAGAAATAATTTATCAAAATGTAAAAATAGCAGAAAAATTAGGGATCCCATAACTTTACATGTTCATCATATCTTGAGGCATGTTGAATGTTGATATTAGTAATATAATTTGTTTTACTTTCATTACATACTGCCCATACTGAAACCTTGACTTGTGCTTCTTTTATTTGAATACATACAAATGAATCATTATAGTAAAATTCAACTCAGAGTGAGGCGGAAGTTCAAGCCTACGGAGGGTCAGCACGGTCGACTGGTTTCCGCTCCACACCTACCTGAATTTTACTTTTTTATAGTAAATCGGTAAATGTTGAGTAATTAAATAGTTCTTAGTTACATTAAAAGCTATGCCATTTAATTACTCAACATTTACCGATTTACTTCAAATTTGGTATCAAAATAAACTGACGACCACGATACACAACGTTATGTGATTTATTTTTATATTTTCTTGTTATAATAAAAGTTTGCATACGCTACTATAAAAAAGTAAAATTCAGGTAGGTGTGGAGCGGAAACCAGTCGACCGTGCTGACCCTCCGTAGGCTTGAACTTCCGCCTCACTCTGAGTTGAATTTTACTATACCATAATACATTAAATTGGAATTTTCATTGAGACGAATATGAATACAAAAATTATCTAAATCCGTGCATAAATACAGGACGTAGCAAAGGCAAAATGTAAAGATATCTGCCATTCAAATCACTAGTTTTGTCCTGAAACAGTATTATTTTAGCAGAACAAATAAAGAATAAACATTGTAATTTTGTACTTTGATACTTTCAACAAAAAAATGAGCGGTGAACTAAATTAACATTTTTATAAATATTCAAACAAAAATTTGACTAGCATCACTAAGTTGCCTTAGTGACACTGTCAAATTATAAACGCATTTAAGAAAATTCAAAGTATTTTTGTGAAAATATATTACAGTAGGGCCTATCATCAATTTGAGTACAATTTTCTGCCAATCCTAGCGTAACACTTTTATTAATTTCTTCGACGCTTTTTGGAGTTCCTCCATGAATACTGGTAGGTCTTGAGAATGGAAGAACTCAGATACGTGACGACGAACACAAATAAAAGGGTTACACTAGGATTGGCAGAAATTTGTACTCAAACTGATTATATGGATTCTAGGAGATACCATTTTACTTTCTCACTGTACTATAGTAAAGAGAAAGTATAGTGATCGCACAAAAAATTGATGTTGAGATTATTGTGGAAATATCCGTTTTGCGACCCCCTAAGTTCAAAAAAGTGGTTTTTACAAAATGTCTGTCTGAACGTATACAAAGCTAGAGAGAAAACTATTCGATCGATTTCGAACAAATTTGCACCAGACATGTCAACTAGGCCTGTATAGATGCACGGAAAAAGGTTTTGAAAAATTTTGAAAACATGCCCCTTTTTGGCCAAAAAACTCCTAAAAAATCAGTTATTATTTTTTTTTTTAAACGGCTCTAACGATTTTGATAAAATTTGGGTTATTTGTAGCCCCTAAAGTACCGGTACCCTACCATATGTGAATAACCGCATCTTTCTAAAAATTCTCGTTTAGCTAATAATAATAATAACTCATTTTTGGGGGTTTTTGGCCGAAAAGGGGGTTGTTTTTCAAAACCTTTTCTCATTCATCTTTACAAGTCTAATTGACATGTTTGGTGCAATTTATTCGAAATCAATCGAATAGCTAATAATAATAATATTTATTAGTTAATCTCCTACTTTAATATCACCTCTCCTACCCCTCCTACAATTATGAAGTCACAGTGAATCTGTTCTAAATCTGTTGGTAAAAAAAGTTTAATGCCAACATGACACTGAAGTTATGAAATTGTGTAATACCAATGATAAAATCTCTCTAATCAAAATATTGGTTTGGTATCATAGCTAATCACTGATGCTATGAATACAACATTATACTATTAAATTAGATAATAGTACTTCCTGTATTAAGCAAGACTGTCGGCACTATTATCAGACTTTTTATTAAAGACCTCTGCCTTGTAACTCTTTACCTCTAACTCTACAAGTAACCCATACTAGTAACAATGATGTAATAAATAGAAAAAACTTCCTGATACATATGATCATGTAGGTCAAATTTGATAAAAGACATTAGTACTGAAATTAGTGGGAGACTTTTTCAAGTATTACGCAATACGAGTGACATGAGAAGAGACTTCTTAAACATGATAATGTGGAAGCTTTACAGCTACTGAACTGGATATGAGATGTATTTGCCTGCTGAAGCAACAAGATCTATCCCAATACTGAAGTTTTGGACAGTACGAGGTATGTCACGAAAGTAAGTTCCGCTTGGTAATCAAACAAAATCATGTACAGATATGGAAAAACAATTTTTTACACAAAAATCTACAACCCTTAAACTATTTTTCTGCATAGCTCCCATAACTTCCCAGGCATTTGTCATAGCGTGGCATAATTTTTTGTATGCCTTCTTCATAGAAGTATGCCGCCTGTGTTTTCAACCATGTGGTGTCATGTTCTTTCAGCTCATCATCATAGTTGAAGCATTGACCACCAAGGAAAGATTTCAGATGCAAAAAGAGATGGAACTAGGAGCAAAGTCAGGGTTGAACGGAGGATGGTCAAACACATCCAGCCGAAGTCCTTTAGGAGTTTTTTTGTCACATTCGCAATGTGTGGTCGAGCGTTTTCATGCAAGAAGAAAACTATAGCTTTTGAGAGCATTCCTCGGCACTTGTTCTGTATTGCACTGCGCAGTTACTTCAGCGTCTCACAGTAAACATCTTTATTGATCGTTTCAACTCGCGGTAAAAAATCAATCAGTAAAGGCCTGGTCTATACCAAAACACTGTGCACATGATTTTTCAAGATGTCAATATTGTGTAAGAATTTTGAGCACTCAACGTGAGCAAAGTTTTCGGGGAACTGTTAGGATTAGTTATAACCCCTAACAGAACCCAGTTTTCCAGTAACAATTTCATGAATTAGTGATAGTGAAATTTGTGAAAATTCGGTAGCAAAAGCATTAATTAAACTTACTGTTTTCTTTAATCTTTTCGTCAACTGCACGAACCAGTTTATCAGTAACCAAAGATGGACGTACCCTTTGTTCTTCATCGTGCACTTCATCACATAATTCATTGAACTGTTCTCACCATTGAATCACTCATTGCATTTTCTCCATAAATCTCGCCAGATTTGTCGATAAATGTCAACTGGTTTAACTTTGTATTTGGAAAACGAATCACAGATCTGATTTCAGAAGCGGTGGGATTTTCAATCATCGCCAACATTATAAACAAGCACTATCAAGCGTACACAACCAACAGCGATCTCAAAATGACTTCATTTCCTTCCCTTGACTCAGAGTGATGGTAACGGATGTGCCATACTGCAATCGCAGCGCTGCCGGGGATAAAAATAGAAACGGATCTTACTTTCTAGACATACCTCGAATAATGTTTACATAGCTAGAACCTAGATTATGATTTATCACACACTTGTAACATATATTCTGTATTTAAGCGGTAGCTTAAGATTGTAATATTCAATTAATCAAAATAAAATAAAAGGTACTGACACTATTCACATAATAAACCGGAGATGTGGGAGATTGACCCGCACAGCAAGGGTTCAGTACTGTAAACCTACTAAAAGTTTTTCCAAAATGATATTAATTACAACACATATCCTCAATATCAGTTGCTGACAGATTAACCATAAAGCAAAGAAAACAACCGCTTTAGAGATCTAAACCTTTGAGCAGAAAAAACATGCACCAATCGCTATTAAGGCAAGTGAAAATGATGTTAAAGTAGTTTTGTGTCATCGAAAATCAGAAAAGTAAATTTGTAGCCAATATCACATTTTGCAAAAGATTGCTAGCACGATAAAACCTCTTTGAATATCATGATGGAAACCTCAGTGAAATGGTTCTTGAAACTCTACCGCAGTTCACATCAAACTAGGACCACCTGAACGACCTGTTCCGTTTGAGTGAAAATAATGGTACAAAAACTTGTTCTGGAGTGGTAAGAACTATTACAGTGTTAACTAACCCCAACCGAAAAGTAATAAAAAGCAATGTGGCCTGGCAACAACCACTATGTAATAAGCTGTACTAAAAACCAACCACAACTGCTTTAATTTTAGTACCGTTTATTTTGGCAAATGCCGTAGTTTAAATATATTTCAATAAAATCCATTCAACGAGATCTAACATGACAACTTACCTCTTTGGAGTACCAAACTTAGGGCTTCCCAAAATTTACAGTAAAATATTCTTTTATGATTTAATTTTTGTAATACATGAGGTACTTAGATCACATTTTAATTAAGTCACATTTCGGCTTGATACCCTATCTGTTCCTGAGAAATTTGACTGTATCAGAGAGACAAACGAGTGTTCTTATAATGATGCTATTTTTTCCTAAATTAAGGGATCCAATAAATTTATAACTTTTTAAATTACACAATTCTAAACCTTTTAAATAATGTATAAGAACAATATAACAGAAAACTAAATTTATTTATCCACGAACAATAAATCAACATTTGTTTATAATACTAAAATATATTTAGATGATCAAATTGCCCAATATATAAAAACCCACGCAGTGAAACTGTTTTTATTCAATCAATAGCCAGGAAAATATGACCTTCAAACTCTGACCCAGATTCTGAATGATTCTAAGAACAACATTCAATGACCCATGTTGCTTAGGCTCAGTCCCTTTCACTCAGTGATTAGCTGGTAATTGTATCTCTACAACCATTCATCTTACTCAGGTAGTTTGGCACACATAGATTTGGCAAGACAAAATTTTAACTACACATCCAAGTTTAAAGTTTGAATTCTAAATTGTAAAATACAAGGTTTGCAGCCTGGTTAAATAATATATAAGTCAATATTTATTTTGTGGAAATAATACAAACGTCTGAGTTCAGCCTGAAAAGCGATGAGGTTTGAATATTTACAACGTAAATGTTTATACACATTTACACTATTTAACCCTAGTCAGAAAATTATTACTTAGAATCTATAGAAAAAATTGAGATGAACCAAATTAGAGATTTGTTTTTTTAAACTCTACATCAATAATTGTTAAGAAATAATAAATTTTATCATAAACTGATAGCTTACTTTTTCAGTAAACTAACTCAAGCAGACAAGACAACTTTTCTAAAATCAATATATTTAAAAAAAATCCTTATTTTTTATTCACTCACTTCCTACAGTTAATACTTAACCGATTTTGATGATTCTTATTTTATTTAAAAGATAATTTCAAGTTCTGAGTCACTGTGAAGCTAAATATTTGATTTACACCTTTTATTTTGGTTACATTCCGAGTTTTAAAATTGCATCAGTATGCTACAACTAAATTATTAGGAAACACTGTAATTGGTTCTAAACAGCTGATAACCTAATTGAGGTTCAAATAATAAGGGACTTTACTCAACCTGTCAACAGATGATTTAGGTTATTGTTGATGTGTTTTAGGTCTGTTGTGTATGTTGCTGTATATGTTGGTGTGTAATTGAACGATGAAGTTTTGTTTAGGCTTTTTATTTTTGTTATCCCTGATCATAAATGAAAGGAATATTGTTAAGATATGTGGAGATGGTAATTGAATTGAGGATTTGATTACTTTTAATAAATTAAAAAGGGGAAACAAGTCGAATTTTATTACTTTACATCAAAATTGGTCGAATTTCGAAGCAGGAGGTACTCGTGTTTACTTATTTATTGTTTTTGATATCCAATTACAAAAAAAATGCAGGAATGTATAACTTAGTCACTCAAGAAATATAAACATTTCATAACTTTCTATAGAAAATAAATAGAATTCTATAGCTACAAGGATAAAACTTAGGTTAAATTAATATCTAACAACAAATTTCATAGAAATATACAGTGATACAAATATCTAACATTAAATTTCACAGCAAAACACAGTAATATAAATATTTAACAGTAAGTTTGATAAGAATGTAATAAATATATATATTGTTTCCTTAAAACCCCACCGCTAAGATAACAGGAACTCCCAAACAGAATAGAAACCAAACAAACCAGTTACTGCTGCAAACTCATACTTTATTTTGCACAGTTGTTCTTTTATAGAAGCTGTTATCCAACTGAAGAACTTCACAGAAAAGAAAAGATCAGTATCATCTCTTGTTTTAAGGAAGTAGGCCTGCTGTATATAACCAAAACCATGTGAAAGTTATTTCCTATGCTCTGTCATAAATATGAATTTGGTAACCGAGAAGAGGGTTGAATTGTGCAGAAAAAGTTTATAAAAGAACTTCATAAGAATTTTGTAAAATCTTTAAGTTTTTTAGATATTTAACTTTGAAAAGTTTGATCCGCCGCCACCTTGAAACGGATTACTCCATTAAAATAAAATTCTTCACATTTGTGTAAACCAATGTGATAAACCTTCATTCTGAGTTTCATGAATTTATCTTAAATTGTTCATGAGATATTTTTTCAAAAAAGCACATACAGCCAACTTATAAACTAAGCAAAATAAGACACATGTTATCATTTGCTAGTAAATGATCTGCTGAATAAGTAAAGTTTGGTAAAATGGTTGCGAGCCACCACATGTATAATATATACATATAATGCATACATAAAAAATTTAAGTTTTTTTCCTTCATAAGTTAGTAAGAACTTAATGTGAGAAGTCAGCAATATTAAACCTCCAAAACGGTATAGAAAGTTGTATATGTGTAACATACAAATTAAAACTTTATCAAGAAATTGCACATTCTCGCATTTATTTTTCCTGCATTGTACCCCACTAAATTATCTAAAATCGTACTATTTTTATGGAATACTCTATAAGCCAAAAGATGTAAGTACTTCATCAATTTTAAATAGCTTGAATAAAAATTCCACACAAGCAGATAATTAATCTTAAAAATAGAGATTTAATACCAGACAGGGGAGGGCTTATCAGGCCATCCTAATATTTTTAGAAACAATAAAATGACACCAACTATAATGCAACAAGTGTAATCTACAATCATATGAATGAAATGACATACTGTAAGTACTATCAATCACTTTTTAAATTTATGTAATCTTTAAATATTTATATATACATTTAATGTCAAAAAGGTAAAATCCTATTGAGAAGCATTGTTTTCCCCAACTATAATATTAAAATTAAATTTATAAATAGACCTGAGGTGTAGAGTTAGCTTACAAATTATGTTTTGTCAAACGAGGTATCTCAGACAAATTAACAGGAAGTTGTAAAGGTTGGTAAGTCTGCCAACATAAAATTTGGGGCCCACACAAACGAAAACATTTTTTTCTGTTATTTAACATTCAAAGATTTTTTTATACAAATATTACATATTTTGCTCCCACGAAATTCAGTAAAGGTTCTGACAAAGCAACAGACGAAGAAAATGAAACAAAGGATGCCGCTTTGTCAATTGATTCTAAGAAAAAATAGCGGAAGTAAGAGGGGAATCAAACTCAAGCTCCCCCTCCCCTGTTCTGCCTGCCACAACACTAACACATTGCACACCTAAAGTTGCGTCACCCAGCTTTATTTTCCAGGAAATGTCCTTTAAACAATCAATGTTTGAGACTTCGGCCAGTTTCAGTAATTAAATATAGTTATTAATTAATATAGTTCCTTATATTTATAAGTCTTGTAACTTCGTTATGTCTTCCTTTAAAACGTGTTTCGGGTCCGTGGTCCCATCATCAGTTATAAGAAAGTTCACTCCGTAGGAGGTCGTCACATATTTACACCAAACACAAACATACAAACACACACATAACACGCACATATGTAAACATATAGACGGATTACAAGACGGATAAATATAGGTAACTATATTAATTAATAACTATATTTAACTATAGAAGTGACTTGGATACCACAAAATGGAATGTAAGTTATAGTAATATAATCTGTAAGAGAACAAAAATCTGTAGTTCCATAAGATAGGCTGTTTAATCCGAGGACAAGTTGATCCTAGGCCGTTTAAGAGAGGTTCTACTGTATATGGATGCGTTTAATTGAAATATATTATTTCAGTATTTTCATGTTTTCTATCTGTTAAGTTTATTTTGTCATTCAACATTTTAATTTGTTAACTGTATATATTAAATTGTACATTCTGTAGTACTGAAAAGTGTGAATTTGTAATCTTTACAATTCATAATGAAATATTAAATGACATTAATTTTGTAAATATCATAATTTTACACTGCAATTCTAGATTTTATAAATGACAAGAATATGTCTAACAGCGTTTATGGTAAATAATTAACATTGAAAATAAAAAATGTAATGTTCGCTAATCTGTCAGCTTCAACAAGGAAATTAAAATGAACACAACTCACCCCAAAGAGTTTCTGTTGCCTACTCATTTCACCAACAGTGTGCACACACAACTGATAGCATGCAAACAATACCAAGGCTATTTATCTGGTTAATTGATCCAAGCAGGGCCTACATAATAAATAAACTCAAGCCCAACTAGTCACAGTTATGCCAAGTCTGAAAGTAACTATGACCTATTAGCGTTTCCTTCCTTAATTTGTTCACAGACACCAAAATAAGGCATATTTATTTGTAGTAGGCTCACTGGATTGTTTTTAGACAAATATTATTTTAGTAGTATTCTGTCGGAAAATCCTTGTATTTTTAAAGTAACTTTTAACTTTAATTTAATTCAGATAAGGCAAAAGAGTGGTACAAACTTTGAATAGTTTCCATGTTCAATGATCAGGGAATTCCTGCCAAATTCGCCGCTTCTGCAACCTTTGCCATAGTCTCCCTTCCACCATTCTACCTGAAGTTTATTTTGCTAGCCCAGTAATGATTTAGGCTATTGTCTGAAGTTTATATAAATCAATTACTTTTAAATGTTTTCTGTGGTCTCATAAACACTAATTGGCAAAACAATGGTCAGCAGTACTAATTAAAAATTTGGGAATTTATTAGGCCTAAATATTGCACATTCTATTCCATTAACTAACATGGAGTTCTACTATGTACCTTCAGTCATAAGTATAACTCCTAAAAAATAGTTTTTTTAAATTTTAACTCTAAGCTGGCCTACACATGTCTCAGAGGTAACGTACTTCAGGCTTTAAACTAGTGAAAAGACGGAACACTTTTTCGAGACTTCGGCTCGTCCGGACAGAACACACAAATCCCCCCCCCCCCCGACATGCTACGACTTTTTAACTGTCAAAATCGGCTTTCCCGTACCCAAAAACATATAAAACGATACCCCACACTGAATTTTCATAATTTTGACCCAATATTTTCAAAATTTCTACCCAAAAATATGAACCCAACGCGCTATGACTCACGTTACAATAAAATTACGAACATTTTGGTACCACCAGAGGTTTTCTACGACGTCTGTGATTAGTTATATCGTGCTTACAGGAAAGCAGACACACAAAAAATGATCGCACGATTTCAATACTTCGGATTCTAATGCGAGCCGAAGTAATATTGTAAACTTTGGTATTAATCTATCATTATGGTCATATTTAACGATACTGATTATATAAAGCATCTTACTTTAATGCCCTTTTGTGATACATTTGCATTCTCAAAGTTAGTATGGGTTCAATTTGTAGCATACAAATACTTTCCAACATACTATCAATAGAAAATCGTTTCATAACCAATAATTTAAATAATGAATTTGCAATTCTTATGTGATATCTCCAAGTAGGCCTGCTGTAGCTTGAACACATGCCAATATATAGAATCTAGAATATTTCAATTATAAAATATTGTGCTAATTACGTAAGTGAAACACGTGTAACCTTTCAGAGGTAATTCTGACTCACGAAAGGTCGAACATGGAGGATTTTTCCATGACAAAATGACAGGGATTATTTGTAAAATCAATACTTTTATTGGAAATATTGTTAAGTATAAAAATTAAGTAATGTAAGGAAACACAAACAAAACCACTATTTACATCAAATAAAAAATGCAAATATTTAAAAAATTATCACTCAAAAGGTTGAACACGGAATAAAACTCCGGGATTGTAGTGTCACGATGAGTAGCACATGGAAGAATAGACCGTACCGCAACGAAATTAGCGCTAATACTGAAACAAAATTGTTAGTGAAAGTGGCAGTTCCTAGAAAGAGGCTCGTGAACTAGACCGAAAATTACAACAGCCAAACACAAGGAATCATTTTTTTCATGCAAAAATATAACCCCCCAGAGGAAAGCGCCATGATGCAACCTATGGAAAGTTAAAAAAAATTACTTACATTAAATTACAAGGGCAACTTTCAAAGGTGAACATGATCGTGGGACCTGACCTAGTTTAGTTTATGCAACCTTATCTAAACTCATAAATATAAGACAAGTGTAGAGATGTATGTATATAAAGGTCACGGTGTACAAATTAACAACAATATAAAAATCAGAAAATGCATCCCATAACTTAACCTTGCTTTCAGAAAATCTAATGCAAACAGGTTCATGAGAAAAATTGAAAAGGTTTTAAATCAAAAGTGGGGTCCGCAAAAGCACTACAGAAAAGTATAAAGTATGTTTTTTTTATCATATAGGTGCAAAATGCAACGTCCATATATACGGAAGTGGTTGGTACTGTTGAAAAATGCCTATATCCGTACATACGGACATCTCGAAAAAAAATGCTTTCCTTTAATGTTTTGTATTAAGTATTTTCCAATTAAATTTAAGGCAATTGCATAAGTATATAACAAGATGAAAAGATGGAACATTTTTTCGAGACTTCGGTTCGTGTTTTTTTTTTCACGACATCACAAAAAAAATATGACATTTTGTCACGCATGTCATGTGACCCAGATGCGCTACACTGTCAAAATCGGGTTTCCTGTACCCAAAAACTTATAAAAAGATAAAACACTGTCCTATTTGTAAAATTTTGACATCAAAAACATGACCCCGGTGCGCTACGACTCTTTAACTGTCAAAATCGGTTTTCCCATATCCAAAAACATATAAAACGATACCCCACACTGAATTTTGATCCAAAACGTGATTCCGGTGCCCTATGACCCTTTGGGTTTTCCCGTACCCAAAAATATATAAAACGATACCCCATACTGTATTTTAAAAAAATTTAATGCAAGCCAAAGAAATTTTGACCCAAACACGTGACTCCGATGCGCTACGACTCACGCTAGAAAGCTTTTCAACCCTCCGCAATAAAATTACAAAGATTTTGGCAACACCAGAAGTTTTCTACAACGTCTGTGAGTACATATATCGACAGTCATACAGACAAGAATTTTCCCAAAATTTCAATACTTTGGCATTTTAATGCGAGCCTAAGTAATTGTAGGAAATTTAGTTCTACGCAATAAACAACTTACCAAATTATGTGAAAAATGTTGTTTTTTGCAGCTTTTTGTAAAACATTACCAAAGGGCTTAAAACGGTCTTTCATTTTTCAGCAGTACCAAAGCAGAAATATCTGGCATTTTTTAGACGTTTGTTGCATTTTGGTTCAAGCACTAAAAGGGTTATGCTTATGCTACTAGTTTGTTATAAAGTCCATTAGAATATATCGAAGTTTTATTACGAGTGATCATGACTTCAACATTACAATCATGAATTGAATTCATTCAGAGCTGTTATGAATGTGGCCGAAATTTCTAGCAGTTCCTTATCTCAAATAGATTTTTTTAAATTACCAATGAAGTTTAAACGTATATAGAGAGCTTGTGCACCTACCATTGTCATAGACAATATTGTTGTTGTTGATTTGAAACAATATTTTAGGAAATACCACAGTACAGAGAACACAGTGCAAAGAATGGCTTGAAGCACTTAAGTAAAATAACAATTCGAAACGTTCTTAGAAGGCAATGGAGAATGTTTCCTTAAAAAAATCTAATTTAAATTTAAACCAAAAAACCCAAGAGTCTTGATTTTGACTTATTATTAGGGCAAATATTGTAACTTTCCTAATTTTCTATTTCCTTGAATATAATGTGGGTAGGCTACACCTAATGTTTAACAAACTCACTGTAGTAAAAATTTAA
>JAGFPH010016602.1:0-17125 GCA_018207615.1 Philaenus spumarius
CCAAGGTAAGATGCCCCAAGGTAAGATGCCCCAAGGTAAAATCCCCCTAGTGAATTTGAACCGCTTACTTGTATGGTATTTTAAGGTTTGGCCTATTTTGGGGGAACTAGACGGGCTATGTGGTAGTGTATTAAAACAAAATGTGAAGCATAATCTCCTATAAATTGTTCAGATAAACGACAAAAAGTTTAGTTCTAGTGCGAAAAAACAATCTACCGGTTGTATTATTTGGTCGGCTGACGAACCCGTCCGAGCGACATTGACAACCAACATGTGTACCAAATTTGGACCAAATCGGACATAAAATGCGACCGTTTGAGTGCATACACTTAAATGTAATATATACAGGGTGATTCAGGACCATTTTAGGACGTGTTCTATTAGTGGAACTAAAGAAAAAAGTTAATATGAAAATAAGTTCTGAAAAACTTCGTTTTTTAGTTATCATCCACTTTTGATTTTAGCGAATTTCTATAAAAAAATGAGCTATTGCGGTGTCCCTTATGGTAAGACCGAAGGTCGGGAGTAACAAATGAGCATCGATCATGGTACCCATAATACGTTTTGGGGTGTCATTAAAAATCATATATATGTATGTACATATGTGTTCGCAATCTAGCGGAAGCATTTTAAGTCCGATTTGGTTCAAATTTGGTACACATGATGTTTGTCTACGTCGAGTTTCTTTAGCCAAAAAAATCAAACAACCAGAAGCACGTTTTTTGACCGAAAGTAACTATTTTTTTAGATGTTTCCTACCACAATAAATGTTTTTTTATAGTTTTTCTACAAATATAAATGTAGGATGTTATTCTGCACATTTTGTTTTGTTACGCGACCTTATAGCTCGCTTGGTTTCCCCAAAATCGATCAAAACGTAAAATACCATACAAGTACCCGGTTCAAAGCCATGTGGTGGATTTTACCGTGGGGTTGGCGTGCGAAGCACGTAATGCATTGTTTATTGAAGATACTCCCAATACGGAGGTTAGCGTGCGAAGCACGCAATGCTTTGTGTGTTGAAGATACTCCCAATATTCGGAATGGCGAGCGAATCACGCAATGCTTTGTGTAATGAAGATAATCCCAATATGCGGAATTGCGAGCGAACCATTTTGCAGCTATTCAGCACCGTCATGAATAGACTTATTTCCCAAATTGTTTTTTGAAACCCTAAATCATAGGCCTATAAACTTAGTTTTGGAAATTTGCTCAACTCACGTCAGCGGTTCAGCTGCGTGGTCGAATTATTTTTGTTTTTCACAAAATACCTATCTTTGGACGTAGGTAATAAATTGAACGCAAATTTCTGATGCTTATTTGGTATGACATGTTTTACATATGTACAAAAAACCAAAAAAATTTAGTTACATATTTTCAAAATGGTGGCCGTTTAAAATTTGGAATGTAAAATATTTCAAAAACCGCTAAATTTAAATAACTTTGAAAAATATTTAGGAAACCAAAATAGTGTCTATTACAACACAGAAACAGCAATAATAGTGCATGAAGAAATTATGTTTTGCAATTTTAACCGATAACTAGTTATGTTTGGTGCTACCATTAGAATAAAACCCCGTTTTGTTTCTTTTACAAAAATTGACTTTTTCGTTTCATTAGATTGTTTTATAAAGTAATCTGTTTTAAAGATATTTTAGTTAAAAATTGTTAAAGGCCGCTAATTTTAATCTATCTGCACAAACTTTTTGGTGTTTTGTACATGGGTGATATGTGATAAAAAATATGCATCCAAAATTTGTACTAGATATATTTCCTACATTCAAAGCTATTAAGTATTTTGTAAAAAAAACAACATGGTGGATAACTGTAAAACGAATCATATCCGAACCTATGTTTATATAAACTTTTTTCTTTATTTTCACTAGTAGAACACGTCCTGAAAGTTTTTCCGTTTCTTCCTGAAACACCATGTATACCTCAAAAAGGTGCTCACTTCCCTACCTTGGTTCTGACCATTAAAGTCAATGCGATAGCTCATATTTCCAATGGGAAAACGCTAATAAGTAACATGTATTTTAAGTAATAAATATGAAGAGATTGTCAATGAACTCTCAGAATAATGAGATAATAAGACGAAATTAATAGTAACTGCAGAACTTTACACATTACATGTTGGCCTTTACAAGAATTTTATGTTGGGTGGTTAGTACGCCTTCGTAGGTTTGCTATTTCTGTTATACGTGCTTAATTCTTACAACAAAATACGTTATTTGACTTTCCTTTCATCCGTTTCATTCCAGATATGTTTCATTCAAAGTGGTTTACTTTGATCTACGGTGCTTAACATCGTTTAGAATAAATTGGAGCATCTCCAAAGCCTCTTACAATTTTTGAATAGACGAGCTTATTTGAAAAATGTTACTACGAAGTGTTCTTTCATTCATTGCACAAAAGATCTTTTCAAACAAGTATCCTCGTTGAATGCAAAGAATGATTAACGTTCAACGCTTTGCGTTTGGGTTAATGCGTTTATCCGCAGAATTCTTTACATTTTCGGAACACCTATACCTTGTTATACAGTTAAGAGTTTTTATAAAACATTATCTCTCCAATGTTTTACTAATTCAAATTTTAAAGGTGGTTAACATCATGTTTTTGTGGCTTTCATCACTGGATACAGTACTAACAAAACCTTGGATAAATATAATTACCATCACGTGGCATCATAATATAGTTGTTTTCCTAAATAATTGTTTACAGACAAGCAAGTCATTTTTTCCCATGCACTACACAGCAAATTTATAGTGCACCATCTAATTACACATAAAAATAAACATCTGATTACAACAATAACAATACAACAGTCACAAGTAAAATATTATAAATAGATGAAATCCAAGAAAACATTGAAATTCACCCCCGAGTAAAGGATCCAAAACAACATTAATTGCACAAAAAACATAAATTCCAAACAGAAAATAATTGTTTAGAGTAAAATATAGTTGTTATGCATTGGGTTTAAATTGTAAGAACTAATAGAATTTGAGTTATATTCTAAAATAAAGAGAAAATTATTAAAAGTATAATACTTTTTCGGTGTTGTATAATGGAAAGTATCCTACGTATGTTAACATTGATTTTAAAGTATATTTTAATCCCATTAAGGCAAACAATTGTATTTGGTTGTTTTTACAATTCAAAATGTTTGTTGTTTTTATATTATGTTTTAGTGGAATATAAAACAAAATACGTTTTCAGTTTATTTGTTTGTCCATCTAACTAAATTACAAGTGAAAACACATGGACCAAGACCTGCATTTAAACCCAAGAACTTGAGCTTTCCGCGCTGATACTGTGACAATTAATAACCTAGACCTATAGTGATCACACTATATACTGGTCTATGTTATTTTACTTTTATAGTTTGCTACATTTCAACGAACTAATTGACTATTTGCCTCTTTACAAACAATATTGGAATAAATGTGTACTCATATTTCATCCTACGGTCATATTATCCATATAATATTATAAAGAGGTAAAGTTTTTTTTTTTTTTTTGTTGGTAATCTCTGGCACTACTGAACCGATTGAAAAAATTGTTTTACTAATAAAAAGCTATACTATCCCTGAGTAGCATAGGTTATAATTCATTTCGATAAAAACCTTTTTTTATTTCAACATTTGTGTAGCCGGAAAAAATTCTTAGGTTAAACATAGAATGATAAACCAACACAATATGTATTTACATTTATTATCATAGCAACCAATTGAATAAAATAAAAGATAATATAGCTGCTGTTTGTTCCAATATTTCCATTAACAGCTCATTTAAAAATTTGAAGCAATTATTTCTGTATTTCTAGATTTTAGGTTAGGGTTATAAAGTATAGACCTTTTAACCATTTTTTTAACTGCTGTTATAAAATATAAGAAATAATTTGATTCGAACATTTAACATTATCTACCATCTTAGTTTTGAGGTTATTATTAATCCTACACCTTTATTATAAATAAAACATAACATATGTTTTTAGAAGGTTCCGTTGGGGGTTGGCGTGCGGAGCACGCAGGGTTCTCCCCTAGTTTATACTAATATTATAGAGAGGTAAAATTGCTTTGTTTGTATGCAAGGTATAATTTATTTAACTACTGAACCGTTTGAAAAAATAGTTTCACTAATCAGAAACTATAGCCTACTATTCCCGAGTAACGTAGGCTAGAATTTATTTTGATTTAAGGGTTGAAACAACCACTAAAACAATAAATATTAATTGTTATATTTTACTTAAAACTAGAGATCTGAAATTTTGAACATTTATTTCTTACAAACAACATAGGAAAATTATCATAGATTTTCATTTCATCGAGTGCTGCAAAGGGGTGAAAATGTAGTAACAACTCCTGAAAAAAATGTTGATTGTTATACCTTCCTTGAAACTAAAGAACGGAAAATTTGGTACTTATTAATTTTAAGTGTTTTATAAGAAATAAAATAAATAACACGCGCAAATTAAATATTTACGTCTAATGGGTGAACTGGGGGATTAACAGCTACTTTACAACAAAAATAAATAGTTATACTTCCCATGATTTACACCTTCGTTTCATAAGTATTCGTTTTTATTATTATTTTATTTGTTTTGACTTACTATTTTATCTAAACTTTAATAAAACACTAAAACATATAAATATACCAATTTCAAATCGCAAGCAAAAAAACAGCAAACGAGGCAATTAATTTGTAATATCAGTTGCAAAAATTAAATTTAAAAATTGCGATCACACACAAAAACGTTTATAAGATGATAGTTTTGTATTTGTATTAAAAATATGATTTTAAATAATGATTTTCTAACATGAACTGAATATGAAGGATTTAACAAACTCAATTGCACAACTAATGAGGTACTTTTAAAACAAACTCACTATATTGGTTTTGCGGTTAGCCTACTCGATAAACCACTCGATACTCGATAACTACTCGATAAGGTAAAATGTAACTTGCCTTTGTGTAAAAACCTAAACTGTGATTTGAAAGGAGAAAAATACATTCCTTCTTCACGTAAACGTTCAACAACATTTACTCTATTTCTTTTTACAGATAGTATCTTCGGAGTTTAAAAGTAAAAGATCCCATTTCGTCAAGGCAATTTAAACTTTGAATCCCTGCTTAGGACTATTTAATCAAATGTAAACCCTTTTTGACTAATCAAAATTGAACGTAAAGTTAGTATAAACTTTAGAACGCACTCGGCTTTGTAATTTAGAAGGTATTAAAAAGACATTTGCGAAATTACTTTGCTACTTTAAAAGTCGGCACAAAGCTCCGTTTATATTACTTCCAGGTAAGAGAGATTACAAGGAAATCGTCAATTGAATTTAGAGAAAGTTAATAGCTTAGTTGTTTAAAACTTCTTACTTGTATTATTTGTAAGTTGATATAGTATTAAAATAAAATATAATTTAAACATTTTGACAAATACAAAGCGGATACTTTTTATGTTTGTGTTGTTTTAAGATATCTGAGCTACTTACAAAATATTTAAAGTCTAACTAAAAGTTTTTCGAGCCACAATCAGTCTTGAAAAAAATATTAAAATTATCCTAGCTGCTCTATTTTTATAAATAGAAGTAAATGAAAGAGAAAACATATTTTTTATCACTTTTCACCCCGTTTTAGATTCGCTGTAGTTGCTGTATAAAGTGAATAAAAATAAACACTAAAACCAATGTTTTGTTTCATAATTTACTTGCGTTGCATTCAGAATTCAAAGGGGAATTTATGGAATGTACGTAAAATACTTGAACATCGAATAGGTGCTATTTTTATCTGAAAAATGTCTGACAGAATCTGTTTGTAACCTAAAAAAATTTCTCACATGGTCTATCTGTAACCTAAAAAAATGTCTGACAGGGACTACCTGTAACCTGAAAAATGTGCCACAAGCTATATTTAAGCTAAAAATACATATGTAGGTAAAAGGGAGACCTTGTGAGGCATTTTTTAGGTTAAAAAGAGCACCTGTCCGACAGTTTTCACTATTATTATTATTATTTTCATAGTTCCTGAACCCATTATGCTGCTCAAGGCAAAAGGCAGCAACATATCTTGTACTTAGTCCCATAAGATCCCATGTTACGGTTAACCTCCTGGAATAACTGCTGAAAAATAAAAGGTAGTTTTTTCCTTTGAAGGTACTGAACCATAAAGAAATATAGTTATTGTTTGAACTCAAAATTCGAAAATATAGTTACTTAATTAAATGAATATTCGAACTCGTAGAGTCTTGTTTATTTCAATACATTTTTCATATTCATAATTCTTAAAATTATAACTAAACTAGTAAGCCCCCGTGAAAAATCACAGGCAGATACATCACAAATACATCAATTTTAAAAAAAATATTTAAAACAACAGATTTTATGTAGGCCTACCTAACTATGCTGAGGGGATTTTTAACTCGGTAAATGTGTACAATTTTTAAGGATTATAAAACTGTAAACCTATTTGATTACATTTTTTACTTATATATATTATTACATATTATCTAAATGAGATACAAATTTTTTTATTTTATTTTTATTTCATGTTGATAGATCAAATGATTTAGTTATTGGTATTAAACTGAAGAAATTAATAATTGAATATGTTTGAAAGTTATACGAAGATGTACGAATGTTTGCGGAGCTAAACGAATGGGTATCTCTTCTTTAAATTTGTATAAATGAATACATTAATATTTATTGTATGACCTCAAAACAAATCTTATAACGTATTATAGCCTATATTAGTTCTTTAACTCATTTTTTTTTTTAAATGAACTTCACAAGACTTATGTTATAGAGTGAAGGTGTAAACATAATCCCAAAATATAATCTACGCTAGGTTTTGAATAAGTAGTAGGCCTACAGATGAAGGGTGAAATCAGCTGTTAGATTATATTGTTACTCACGTACGTACTTATGTATATTGTTACCTGCACGGACGTACACTCGCTTTTATAGGAGTTGATCAAACTATGTACCTCTTAAAACGATAGCAAAAACACTGTTATTATTAATATTTAGTTTAAGTTTTAAAGCATTTCAGAAAAAGCATTCAATATGTATGAAAACTCTTGAAACTGAATCGTCAAGAATTTACCGTTTCGGGCAATACGTTGCTAAGTCATTAATACAAACTATAAAATAAAGGTTGCTAAATTAATTGTTTTAATTCTTGCACAGTGGAAATGTTCTGCGTTCTTGGTTTAAACTAACGTTTGTTCCACTGCAGCTCGAACGTGCTTAGATTATTTTTTAGCTTCGCAATAAAATCATGTTGAGTTAGATAATCTCAGATAGACTGGTTCCATACGATTTAAATAAAACCGTGTGAATGTAAGATATTAATACATATCAATGTAAGATATGGAATTATTGTGCTTGTTTAAGCCATAAGTCCATCCAGGTCAAGTCAGGGAATTAACTAAACATACCATAGGTAAAATTTGTATAGCTGTATATATAAAAGAGTATGCCTTGACTGACTGATTCTTAATCAACGCACAGCCAAAACAACAATATCTAGAGCCTTTAGATTTTCAGGGTACTTTATACCACTATTTAAAATGCGGTATCCAATATCGATTTTAAGGGTTAAAAATGGTCAAAATACTGCGGTTAACAAATAAAATAACTGACTTGAATCAAAAGCATTGCAACACAACTCTAAATGTGGCCAATTCTGAACCGACCGCAATTTTGTCGAATACACTTACATTCTTTTCCATAGGAACCCATTTAGAATCGGTAATTTTGTATTAAACATCAGCATTTTTCGTTAGGATATTAAAATAAAAACAAACAACAAATAATAATTCGACCAGCTAAACCGCTGACGTGATTTGAGCAAATTCAAAAACTTTAGTTTATAGGCCTATGTTTCAGGGTTACAACCAACAATTTGGGAAATAGGTCTATTCACGACGGTGCTGAATAGCTGCAAAATGGTTCGCACGCCATTCAGCATATTGGGAGTATCTTCAATACACAAAGCATTGCGTGCTTCGCACACCAACCCCACGGTAGAATCCACCACATGGCTTTGAACCGGGTACTTCTATGGTATTTTACGTTTTGATCGATTTTGAGGGAACCAAGTGTATAAGTATATAAGGTCGCGTAAAAAACCAAAATGCGCAGAATAACATCCTACATTTATATTTGTAGAATAAACTCAAAAATAAATAAATTCTCGTAAGAAAAATCCTACGAGAAAAAATATATATGATTTTTAAAGACACCCCAGAACGTGTTCCGAGGCCCATGATCGGTGCTCATTTGCTACTCCCGACCTTGGGTCTTACCATAAAGGCCACTTCAATAGCTCATTTTTCCTACGCAAATTCGCTAATAAACTAAAAGGCTTACTGGATTATAATTCAAACGTCTCTTGCTACTTATTATAAATAAAACAGCTGATTTGAATCAAAGGCAACACAATTTTATGTAAGGTCTATACAGAACCACCTCAATTTTCTTTAAAGCATTTAGATTTCTTACCATAGCAAACAATTTGGCAAATTTATAATCGGGTAATTATTCTTGACAAGCAACAGTTTTTTTTTGGGGATAGCCAATAGCAAACACTAACAACGGAAACAGTTTACTAAATCTTGATACACCCATCACTATACAAATTATGAAAACTTAATTTTTTATTAGGCCTATTTGTCCTGCTTGAACTACTGCTTTACCGTATAAAATTTTGGTAATAATTTATAACTTGAAAATTGTCTCTCTTCAATATAAAAATACAACATCTCTGTCATAATCTATTGTAATTTGCGAGAAAATATCAGAGTCTGCAATAATCTGTTTGCATTCGCTTTGTCGCGGGGGTTCATGAACGAAGGGGTCAAATATAGCCTTTATTTCAAGTCAAAATAGATAGTGAAATTTTATAAAGTAAATACAGTTACGAGATTCATTTAGAGTTTAGAGAAATGTTTGCTGTTTATATGATGTACGTAAAAGCTGCTAATTAGTTTTAAACGAACTTACTTATTACTTAATTATGTAGAAACATATTACGTAATTTTAGCTTATTAATAATTACGTTTAATTTACTAAGAATATCCTCACAATTGTGCACAGACCAATAAAAGGATGCACCAATTTGTAACAAGGGTCGACCTTAAAATTTAAATTATACCAATATCACAGTAAATATCATAAAGTTTATCCCATTATAATGTGGGACGGGATAGAATATTTTTTATGCGACAAAAATATGGAAATAATTTCTCTTCGTGGACTTTTGAATATTTAAGTTTTAACACGTTTTAAAACAAAAGTGAATACGTCCAACACAAAGTTTGGACATTTTCAATACTACATCTGAAATAATGGAAGTAAAACTGCCGACTCAAACCACTCGGACAGCAATTATTTAAAGTACGTGCCGTTTGGTTGTTTGAATCCAATGAGTAAATCTAAATAGATTATAATATTTGTTCAGCTTTATAATATAATTCCCTAATCGAGGGAATTCATATTGCAATTACTGAATTCATATATTGTAAGAATTGAGTTCTACTTTGAACATGAGAATATAACAGACTATCATTGCAAAACAAAAAACATGCAGACAAATCAATTTAGACTCTTGATTTTAACTGAAACCTCACTATTTTGTACCCAAATAATCTAGAGAAAATCCCAGAGCTTCAAATGTCAGACTTTTATAGTTAGGACTACATCTATTTATAAATCGAGCGTTGCATTAATTTGGGGGCTTTGAACTAAAAATCTAGAAATTAATTAGTGCCTACTGACCTATTTTTTACTTCCACCAAATTACAAAAATATCAATAGGTAGTTCTCGTAAGAGTGATACCGTATCTGAAAATGGATGCTTGAACATCTGAAACCGCGGTAGTGCAGAATTACCACAAGTTGGATCTCTACACGAAAAAATATGATATTTATACAATAACTAGCTGGCCCGATCCGGCTTTGCACGGATAGACAAATCAAAGTTAAATGTATATTAACAAAAAATATGTTATATAAATAAATATATTACACTATGTATTTCTTATGGGGATTTTTAGTAACTTTGGCCAATCAAACCTCCCCTAAAATTTCGAACTTTTTGAAAACCTTTCTTAGAGAGCACCTATGGCCCTAGAGGAAGCTACATACCAAATTTCGTTTCAATCCGTTCAGTGGTTTTGGAGAAATCGTGATTTAGTAACTTTGACCCCCCCCCCCCCCTAAGATTTCAAACTTTTTGAAACCCTTTATTATCAGCACTTACGGCCTTAGAAGAAGCTACATACCAAATTGCATTAAAATCTGTTCAGTAGTTTTAGAGAAATCGTGATTTAGCAACTTTGATCCCCCAAACCCCCCTAAAATTTCGATTTTTTTTTAACCCTTTCGTAGTGAGCACCTATGGCCCTAAAGGAAGCTACATACCGAATTTCGTTCCAATCCGTTCAGTAGTTTTTGAGATTTCGTGATGAGTCAGTGAGTGAGTCAGTGGATTTGGCTTATATATATAGATTACTAATATAAGAGAAATGATTAATTTTTATATGCGAAGAAGATTGTCTCAATAACGATTACAAAAGTAATGTACAATGACTTGAAAGTGACGTGTCCAATATGTAATTCACCTTAGCGTTACATGGGATGCTATACATACGTATAATACAATGATGACATTCTAAATATCCAACTGTAATGATAGGGTGGACCAAATATTTTCTATCGTTTTTATTACGTAATTTATACCTTTGATTAACTAAGACTCCCAAACGAATTGAGTTTTTTAAACGTTATTTTAGCCAGCAACTATTGAGTCAATTTTTCCACGAACGAACAACATATACAAAACACAAACTCCCGCATGAATGCAACTAAAGCATATATAACATTATTGATTGTACAGTTGAATCAACTTTAAAATAAATTGAATCAGCGAAACAAAGTGTTTGGTAAATATTCAACGGATTTCACAGGAACGTGTGTTTTAGTGTTCAATGGACTTAATGGACATTCGGTAAAACAGTCGTGTTTGGATGCATGGACTGAAAATTAACGTATATTTCAATCTAACCATTCCAGATTACTACACCTATGTAATCTGAAATTGTTTTGCTTGACAAACGTATAAAGTATTTACAAAAGCATTTATGTGTAAAAGGAAAGGTGATAATTTTAAAAATATGATTCTTGTTTTATATGGACCTGGATCTTGGACTTGTGGACCTGGAAATGCTATTGCTTGATTTGGTTTTAAGGGTGGTTATCCCATTTCATCCCTTTGACTTAAGTTGCAAATGCGTTTTATATCTATTGGGAATAATATTAAATAATTTTAGATTTATAGTTTGTCGTAATTTAGTGCAATTTATTTTTATTGTATAGGTATTTACCCCATTTAAATCTTTTTGATTGTATTGACGATATTTGTTTTTAATCATCCTGGTACTAATATGTGTAAATTGTGAAATCTTAGTAAAATTAATTAAGTAGTTTTTGAGAATATAGAAAATGTAAGTTGATTATCATTTAATTTATGGGTAGTTATTCCATTTCATCCCTTTAACTTAATTAATCAAAAAGCATATAGTTTTTTATATCTTTCTAAAATAATATTACATAATTTTAGGTTTAGCCCTATAGCTTGTAGGAATTTCGTTTAATTTATATTTTTTTATAGAGGTAACAATCAAATTTCAACTCCTTCCAACTAACTGTTAATTTAAACCATTAAGAAACCCTCCCAGAAACACACTACAAATTTCATCAAAATTATTCCAGCCGTTTAGAAGGAGTTCAGGTGACGGCTGTCATTTTATTTACCTTATAGCTAAGTTAAATAAAATGACAGCAAATGTACATACAATATTGTTGTGTTTACTGTGTTGGTATAGGATGCTGGGTTGAACAAACCAATTATTATTACACATAACTTAACTTATCCCTGATCCGATTGTTTTAACAGTTACACCATCCAATAGAGAATCAAAAGAGCTACAAACAAAATTGTATTGAGATGTTTTGTTAGAATGTACGGTTTTTGAGGAATTTAGGTTTGAAATTTTCAAACAGCCGCCATTTTGAAAATAAACATTGACAAAATAAAACAATGTTCCTGGAATTAGGTCTTTGGATCATAAATCCATTTACCACAATTCCATTTATTACAAAAAGTCTTTCTCAAATTAAAAATTGTCATGCGAAAAAAACAAAATGGCTGTACGGGTAACTGTTGAGTTTTGGAAATTTTGAACATAATATATATATATTTTTTATTTGTTCTTTGGTCCAGGAATACCTGAAAAGGTCAGTAGAGAGTTCGGGAATACACTGATTATACTAATTGTATAAGTTTAACATTATGCAATTATTTAGAAATGTTGGCTTCCAGAAATATTATAAGTAAATTTACACACATAAATATTTACAAATATTAGTAAATAAACATTATTAAAACTGATTTCCGACCTCGAGCCAAAATTCCCCGCAAAACTGGCACTTGGTTTAGAAAATAAAGACCCATAGATTTTTTTCAGCGATTGTGTGTATGTATATAAGACGATCACTATGGATACAAGCCATATTGTATACGTCTTATAATTACGCACAATACCTGTATCAGTAAACATATTTTTATTTACAATACAATCATTTTAAAAACAATATGTATACTTCTTAGTGGCAAAAAGTGCTATATCCATACAATAAGTACTTTATTTCTGTAGGCTAATAACAAACTCACTTTCTTTACCTCCATTAAAATCTCCCACATTGCGGTGTTCCGGGCCAAGACCTGGAGGTAATGTATCTTATGAAATTGCTGCCATTAATTCAAGATATTGCGACTTCAAAACCCCGGGAAGGGTCGTTATTTATTACTTTTAAATTGGTTAGTATAAATCTTACTTTCTATAGCATTTTTCCTTGTCATATTAAAATGACGCGATTTCAACAAATTAACAAGTCACTTTTCTTCGGCGATTTAAATTTTTTCCAGTGTAGTTATTTTTTACTAGACATTAATGAAGCGCTGAAGAAATACATTAGCAATGAACATTCTGTTACAGAGCAATAAATATACAAAAATCTCAATCAATGTTAAAACTCAGTAAATATTTCAAAGCTATAGCCCAAACAAAGCAAATAGACGAACTAAAAACAGATACACTATTCGCATGCTTGGTTTCATGTACGGAATACTTTTTTTTATATACTTTTACGATTGATTAGGCCAGAGGCACTTCGATTGGGGTAGGATGGTGGGGGTGCTATTATCCTTTAATCCTGAATCATAGCAGTAGCGCCAAGTTTATTGCGTGAATTATAGGGTTTGTTTATAAAGTGTGTCCCCGAACTCTCTGGTCCTCTTGTGTGGATTTGTTCCTGGAATAGATATAAACATATTTCATAATATAAACATGGCGCTTACTTTTTAGTCTGTATGTATGTGTTTCTTTACAAAATGGTTAATATCCAGAGAAAGGTTTGACCGAATGAATTCTAACTTGACATGAAGTTATACCTAGCATTGATATAATTCAAGTAATATAAGCGATTATAGCCAACCATGCGTTTCAAAATGGCGACTGTATGAAAATTTAAACAGCTGATAGTAAACATCTGTTATCAACTTCATTTTTCATGTGTGACAAATTTGCAATTTTGTTACTTAATTCCTCTTTATTATGGATTTAAAAAAATATCAAACACCGTATTTGTTGAAAAAAATACGAATTTTTTAGGCAAGCAAAAGTTATTTGTTTGTCTAAAAAATGCTTTATTAGCGTAAAGAGCGTTTCCATTAGTTCAAAACGTTTCCTTACCAAAATATCATCTTCTCAGTGAAGGTATTTTTAAAACGCCTTTCTAAATTTTAAACGAATAGTCAAAAAGAAAAAAAAACTCTAAGAACAAAAAAGCCTTAGGTAAAATAATTTGTAAAATTTCAAACTCACCAAATTAAAAAGAACTAAAACTCCAGGCGAGTTACTATTTAAATTTGTTTAATAGCTCTTATAGATTTCAAGAGAAACAACTGGCACACTTTTATCAATCACCCTGTATACAGGGTGATTCAGGAAGAAATTGAAAACTTTCAGGACTTGTTCTACTAGTGAAATTAAAGAAAAAAATTAATATAAAAAGTTCGGAATAGTTTTTTTTCAGGATATTCGCCACTATGTTTTTTTACAAAATAACTTATATCTAGAGAAATGTTATACTGATTGAGTTGAAACTTATCATGAAGTTTAACATAATAATGATCTACCTAATAAAAAGAAGCGATTATATCCAATCGTGCATTTCAAAATGGCGGCTACTTGAAAATTTTAAAGATAAATTACCCAAAAACCGTGCACTTTAACGAAATATGTCAAGACATCTTTTTTTAGCCCTTTCGATTCCCTATCGGATGGTGTAACTGTCAAAACAATCGAATGAAGGGTTAATAGTTAAGTTATGAGTAACGATTATTTTGTTCAACCCGTCATCCTATATTTACATGGTAAACATAACACATTGGTGTTTACGAATGACATCATTATCCATAACTTATCTATTATCCGTCATTTGATTATTTTGAAAGTTCAACCGTCTGATAGAGGATAAAAAGGGCTACAAAAAAGGTTTCTTTGACATGTTTTGTTACAATGTATGGTTTTTGAGAAATGTAGGTTTGAAATTTTCAAACAGCCGACATTTTTAAATTCAAAATTTGATATAATCGTTTATTTTTCTTCCACTAGATCATTGTTAGGTTAAACTTCATGTCAATTTTTAACTCAATCTTTCAAAGCGCACTCTAGATATTAATAATTTTGCAAAAAACAGATACAGACAGACGAAAAAGTAAGTACCGTAGACCCAAATTTATATTGTGAAATATGTTTGCCTTGAACCAAGGAATAAATCCACAAAAGAGTTCGGGAACACTATGTATTATATGAAATTCCTAATTTTGTTCAAAACGTTTAAACTTTTTCAATTTTTAAATAGAAATCCTATATACTGTGTGTAAAAAAATTCTCCCCCCCCCTCTTTAATTGTTTTGCTTGCGAAGACAAACAAATATCTTTTGGGGAACGATACTAACTTAATCCAAAGCATCTTTTGACGTCATCAATAATTTTAGTGTACCCAAAAAATGGGGGATTTCGTGGGCAACTCAAAATTTTTAAATGGGAAATATGGTCATGTGATACCTCATTTTAAAGATATATTGAAGTCTAGGAAAATGACAAAGAAAATAAAAATCAGACCACCCAAATCAAAGTTGTTAATATCTCGAAAAGGAAGAGTTTTTAGACAAAATTTCAAAAGACAAAATATGTTTATTTCAAAGTGCTTGACCTAAAAAAAATCTATTTTGTAAATTGTATTTTTTTTATTTTCCAAGATGCAGGAGTCAAAATAAAATTTACGAAATCGATTTGGAAGCAATTTTTTAGGTTAAGAGCTTTGAAATAAACATTTCTTGTCTCTTGAAATTTTTTCTAAAAACTCTTCTTTTTCGAAATATATTACCAACTTTATGTTGATTTATTTCAACACGTTTAGGGCCGCCATTTTGTTTTGGTTGGTCCGATTTTTATTATGACATTTTCCTAGTCTTAAATAGACCTTTAAAATGTGGTATCATATGACGTGACTTCCCTTTTACAAATTTTGAACGCCCCCGAAATCCCCCATTTTTGGGTGACACTCAAAATTTCCCATAACGTCAAAAGATACTTTGGATTAAGTTAGTATCGTTCCCCAAAAGATATTTATTTGTGTTAACAAGCAAAAAAATTCAAGATGGACGGACTTTTTTTACACACAGTATGTAAGGGATAAAAAGTTTCATAGATTAGTCTATGAAAATACCTCTACGTGTAAATGAAAGTTCCGTTAAAAATGGTTCAGCCATTCCGGAGATTAGTCCCTACAACAAAACGACAGACAACTAATTAAAAAATGCTTGTTTAGGTTTTTGTAAAGTGTGAACAGCCATTTGAGTTTAGGAAAAAAACTATTTATTAGAAATCACATACAAACACTTAAATTTAGTTTATATTTATACTTATATAAATTTGTATTATAAATGTGATTTGGAAGATATTCGGAAAATGTTGTTAAACAAATTTTTGAAAACGGTTGATCCTAAAGGCCATCCATGTAACTTCCCGCTAAGTTTAATTACAACAAACACTATTTTTGGAAATTTTGAACTGCCATAACTTTTGAATGAATTAATCGATTTTTATGCGATTTGCTGCAATCGATGCAGTTTTTTAAGTCCATTGAAAGAATCAACAACAAAAATTTTTCAGATGAAAAGTTTCGGAGAAATTGAGCAAAAACACTTTTTTTTATTTTCTTTCGTTCACGATATCTCGCGAATGAATCAACCGATTTTTATGCGATTTGCGGCAATCGATGCAGTTTTTTGAGTCCATTGAAAGAATCGACAACAAAATTTTTTCTGATGAAAAATTTCGGAGAAATTGAGAAAAAACCCTTTTTTTTATTTTCTTTCGTTCACGATATCTGACGAACGAATTAACCGATTTTGACCGGACTGGTGGTGATCAACGTCGCTTTTTAAGGTTAAAAGCTGATTAGATTTTGGAATTGATCGGTAAAGCCGTTTAAAAGTTATTCCAAAAAAACCTGATTTGAATTTTTTTTATTTCTTAGTTTTTTCGAAATTTCTCAGAACCTACCGGTCCGAATTAGTTGAAATTTTCAGGAAATCTAAGTTTGATGGAACTCTTTAGAACGCCGTTTAGAAGGATCCAATCGGTTAAGGCGTTCAAAAGTTATAAGTGGGTCACATACTTACATACACACACACATACATACAGACAGGGTGACACCAACCGGATTTTGACCGGACTGGTAGTGATCAACGTCGCTTTTTAAGGTTAAAAGCTGATTAGATTTTGGAATTGATCGGTAAAGCCGATTGAAATTTTCAATTTTATTAGCGGGAAGTTAAAAATAACCCTAACTCACTACTTCCAAAAGTACAGCGGTTAAAACTATAGGTTTTCCACACCAAAGGTACATGGAAACACTGCACTCCCTTGGGACCCATTATTTATTTCAACGATCCCACGCCACTGATATATAATTTTATTCAAGTC
>JAGFPH010016603.1:0-11740 GCA_018207615.1 Philaenus spumarius
CCCCCCCCCCCCCCAAACCCCCCTAAAATTTAGAATTTTTTGAAAACCTTTCTTAGTGAGTACCTATGGCCTTAGAGGAAGCTACATACCAAATTTCGTTCCAATCCGTTCAGTAGTTTTTGAGAAATCGTGATCAGTGAGTCAGTGGATTTGGCTTTTGTATATATATAGAAGATGTGGGGTAAGGTAAAATATTTTATTACGAAGGTTGAAGTGGCGACAAAATCACAATGATAGAATGAAACCCCGAACCACAAATAGAAGGAACAAAAAACAATAACAAAACAATTTAATGAAAAGTTACGTATAATAATATACTACCCTAATGCACATTTAAATGACATACTCGTCATCCTCAGAGGGCTGTAACACTACTCAGCAGTACACTGGGTATTGAAAATACTCCCAATACGGGGGTTGGCGTGCGAAGCACGCAATGCACAGTGTATAGAAAATACTTTCAATACGGGGGTTGGCGTGCAATGCACTGTGCGTCGGCCGCTTCTCATAGTGTTCAGTGTCAAGCTCACATGTGCGTCCTTAGCAGTGAACGTGTTAAATGATCAATCCAACATTTAGCAGAACACTGCCGCGTTTCTGGCTCACAACAAGTGCTCGTAAGTAGACTGGCTGAAATAGCATTTACATAATTGTTTTACACTTAAATATTCATTAGCCTTTAACTCGCCAAGACAGACTATTATTTACTTATGGATAGGCCAATTACATCGGTGTTATGTAAGAAACGGTTGTATGACTTTGCATTTAGTTATAGTTTACTGGGTAATTTAGTTAATCCGTGGTAGGCACATGTACGTACAATATTGTTGTGTTTATTGTGTTGGTATAGGATAATAGTTATATCATATCAGTTATAAAGTTATGTGTAATGATTGGTTTGTTCAACCCGGCATCCATCCTATACCAAGTACGTAGTATTGTATGTACGTATGCTGTTATTAGCTTTAACTTATCCTTCATCCGAATGTTTTCATTGTTATACTATAACATGCCGCTACACAGTGATTGAGAATCACTGGGTTAGTCTTCCAAAGAAAAACGTTATTTATGAGAAATGTAGGGCCTACTGTTATACAGGGTGTCGCCAGACTCTCTGGACCCCTTTTGTGGATATGTTCCTGGGATCCAGACAAACATATTTCACAATATAAACATGGGTCTACGGGGCTTATTTTTTCGTCTGTATGTGTTTTTTACAAAATATTTAATATTTTTAAAAGTAGAAAAGATATTGAGCTCAAACTTTGTTACCTATTTTTTGCGTAACCTTTGTAAGAAAAAATAGAACATTATTTTAAATATTTCAAAATGGCGGCTGTTTATAATTTTTAATGTCAAATATCTCGAAAACCGCTAACTTTACAAAACAATTACAAGAGACGAAAAGTTTACTTTTTTAATGACAAACACAATGGTCTTTTTATTTTGTCTGTAGCTCAAAGGATAACAGAGATATTGTCAAAACAAAGGAAAAATTTATTTCTTGGTAGTTGTCAACATTACCCAGAATTACTTTAGAAACAAAATATTTTAAAGTTATTATGAGCTAAAATAATCAGATATTTGCATTATGTTCCGAGCACTTCCTGAGCTGATTCTACTAGCAAACAATAATGAAAAAAGTTCATATATTCATAGGTCCAGAAATGTTTCGTTAGCGAGTTACAGCTGGCGAAAGATTTCACCCATGTTTCAGATTATTCACAGAAACAAATCGCTATTGAAATATGTAGGACGTTAATTAAGGTGTGAAATTTAATTTAATTTACGTAAAATGAGCATATAAATTTAATAAAATAGGTCCCAGTTCTGTAACTGCAGTAATTGTTGCTATATTTGACCCAAAACGCAAAATTCTGTCCGAATTGAGACCGAATTGGGTATTGTTGACAACTACCAAGAAATAAATTTTTCCTTTTTTTACAATATCTCTGTTTTACTTTGAGCTACAGACAAAATAAAAATAAAAAAAACATTGTGTTTGTCATTAAAAAAGTAAACTTTTTTGTCTCTTGTAATGTTTTTGTAAAATTAGCGGTTTTCGAGATATTTGACATTAAAAATTATAAATGGCCGCCATTTTGAAAATATTTAAAATAATGTTCTGATTTTTCGTACAGTGATAAAAGGTTACGCAACAAATAGGTATACAAAGTTTGAGCTCAATATCATTTTTACTTTTAAAAATATTAAATATTTTGTAAAAACACATACAGACAGACAGACGAAAAAATAAGCCCCGTAGACCCATGTTTATATTGTGAAATATGTTTGTCTCGATCCCAGGAACATATCCACAAAAGGGGTCCAGAGAGTTCGGGGACACCCTGTATAATATAAATTGTATAGTGTAATAAATTGTTGCAACAGTTAAGTATCACAGCCAGGGCGATTTCTACGTAAACGGTCAATTTCCCTAGATATGGAAATATGGCCCCTTTTGGGCGCGCTCTAGCGGCGAAACGGTTAGTCTTACAAAAAAACGTTTTAAGAAATGTAGGCAATTTTGTCTACTTTAATTTTGTATAGAATGGGTTTGTCGAAAAAAACGCTTCCTTTTTGAGATATAGGCCGAAAACTGAAAAAAGTGCAAACATTTGGTCAAAAAGTGACGAAAAACAAAGAGTTCAGGGCAAAATTTGTGCCAGCAAACTTCAAATTCGTGTTCAGCTACCCAAAAAACATAGAGGGTGAGAAAATCAAAACTATAGCAAAACTTGTTTCTGAGCCCCTGTTTTTTTGCTAATAAGCCTAGCCAATATCCGATAGGGAATTAAAAGGGCTTTAAAATAGGCGTCTTGAAATTGTTTGTTAAAATGTACGATTTTCGGGTAATTTAGGTTTGAAATTTCCAAACATTCGCCATTTTGAAACGTATAGTAGATAAACGGTAACAAAATTATAAACTATTAACAATGAGTAAATATTTACATTATAATAACAATACCAGGAACTGGCACATACTTTCTTACAAACATATTTAAATTATTAAACAGATTCACTGTGACTTGTAGGATGGGGTAGGAGAGGTGATTTTTTATTAAAGTAGAAGGTTAACTAACAAATATTATTATTATTATCTAGAGAGAAAACTATTCGATCGATTTCGATCAAATTTGCTCCACACACGTCAATTAGGCCAGTATAGATGCACGAAAACCGGTTTTGAAAAATTTTGAAAAACTAACCCCTTTATGGCCAAAAAACCACCAAAAATCAGTTATTATTATTAGCTAAACGAGAATTTTTAGAAAGATGCGTTTTTTTGCATATGGTAGGGTACATTAAAGGCTACAAAAAGCCAAATTTTATCAAAATCGTTAGAGCTGTTTTTTTATAAAAAAATAATAACTGATTTTTTGGGGGTTTTTTTGCCAAAAGGGGGTTGTTTTTCAAAATTTTTCAAAACCGTTTTTCGTGCATCTATACAGACTTACTTGACATGTCTGGTGCAAATTTGTTTGAAATCGATCGAATGGTTTTCGCTCTAGCTTTGTATACATACAGACATAAAGACAGACATTTTGTACAAACCACTTTTTTGTTTGGACTCAGGGGGTCCCAAAACGGATATTTCCACAAAAATCTCAACATCGATTTTTTTTTGCGATCACTATACTTTCTCTATACTACAGTATAGTGAGAAAGTAAAAATAATCGTATATTTTATTTAAAACCAGGTGACCCGTACGGCGTTGCCCGTGGTGGTTGGTATTTTCAGTCTTTTTAACGTAATTGTATTCTTTTTAAGTGTTCAGTCAGTGAGTGGTATTTGGCTTTTAAATATCTTAAATAATTAGCCCAATAATTGGTGTTTTAGTTCATTGTAGGCCTAACCTAAAATTATATTCAGTTTTTGATCCAAATCAGTTGTTGATCAAAATCAGCTGTTTTAAGCTTTTCATACGAACAGCTGTTTTTTGTGCCCCTGATAAAATCAAAAGAAATCTTTCTTCTTCTTCCTTAAGATTGACCTTCCATAAGATTAACATTGAAACTTTGAGGACCACTGGGGCGTAGCCCTAATGTCCCAGGACTTCGGTAAATGGCCTAAAACCTTCCCAGGGTTAACCTGTGTTACTATGCAAAATTTCAAAACAATCGGATGGACGGTTTGGCAACGCATAAAGGACAAACATACAAACGTACAAACAGACAAACGTACAAACAGACGGACATACATTGAATTTTATATATATAGAAAACCATTGTTCATGTCAAGTTAATCTGTGAAACCGTTCTCTAGATATTAATTATTTTGTACAAAACACATGCAGACAGACAGACGAAAAAGTTAGCACTGTAGGCCCATGTTTATATTGTGAAATGTGTTGGCCTCATATTTACAAACTAAACGTTGTGGAACAAATACACAAAAAGGGAGCAGAGATTCGGGGGCACCCTCTATACAAATGAATGAACGTTTGTTCCTTTGTCCTCTATATATTAAAAAACTATTCGATTTTGTTTTTTTACGCGACCTTATATCGTTTGGTTCCCCCAAAATCGATCAAAACGTAAAATACCATAGAAGTATTCGGTTCAAAGCCATGCGGTGGACCCTACCGTGGGGTTGGCGTGCGAAGCACGCTATGCATTGCGTATTGAAGATACTCCCAATATGCGGAATGGCGTGCGAACAATTTTGCAGCTATTCATCACCGTCGTGAATAGACCTATTTCCCAAATTGTCGGTTGAAACCCTAAAACATAGGCCTATAAACTTAATTTTGGAAATTTGCTCAGCTCACGTCAGCGGTTCAGCTGCGTGGTCGAATTATTCTCTCTGCCATAACTGGGGATGGCCCTAGATTATGATATGTTAACTACAAAAGTATAGTAATTTGACATCTATATATGTAAGAGGCTTTGTCGTAAGCTGACTGACTAACATTTTTTAGATAAAACTCCAACAGTTGCATCCTAGTTGTTTCCGTGAACATATCAGGTATGCAATAATCCTTTTGCTTTGGCTTCGCCATTGGTCTCCGCCGGGATTGGCGAGCGAAGCGAGCAGGGACCGAAACAATAGTAGGTTTGTATAAAAGGTTTTGACTGACATAGAATCAACGGTAGGCAAAACAAAAACTATTTCAGATACAAATACGAAAATTTAAAGTTATATTCTTGTGGGGTCATAGACACTAAGAAAGGATTTTTGAAAATATTTTATTTTAAAGCGTATAGATAGTGAAAACTCGGAAAAAACAGCTGTCCGTATCAAAAACTAAGCACCACGTGTTTGTTTACATTCGTTACCATAGCAACCAGCTTAGCAAATTTAGATTCAGATTATTATTCTGCACAACCAATAGCTTTTTTAGGTTAGATTAACAAAATAAAAGGAAACACAAACAATAAACGGTATCAGTTAACTGACACAAACTTTCTCCCAACTTACTGTAGTCAAAATAATATTGTTTTTAATCATTTTATTTACTACTTTTTAGAACAAAACAAAAAAATAATATTCTACCTACGTCAATCGTATAAAAAAATTATTGTCCCAGGAGGGATTCGATCGCGCGACCTTTGAATTACTGGCCGTGCTCGCTACCGTGGTGCTACCCCGTGCGGCCGCTGCCGCGATGCTAGATTGACAACACAAACTTGTTTATTTTTAAACATTTACCCATAGTTATAAAACGCCGAAGTTTTGATAAAAGCGGGTGGTGTCATTTTGTTTGGCATCTTAAGCACTATAAATACTGAAAATTTGATCAAAATCGTTAAAGCCGTTTTTGAGAAATTTGCATTTTTGTCGTTTTTATGGGTTTTTAGGGGTAAATTACCCTTAAAAATAAAAAATTCAAAAAAATGAAAAAAACGCCTGGAGATATTAGGGTTTAGTACCTACATACCAAATTTCATGAAAATCGGACCAATAGTGTCCTCTCTGGTCGTGTATACATACAGACAGACACCACTCTAAAAACACTTTTTTGGGTTCAGGGAGCACCAAAACTAAAAATTCCACTAAAAATATTTTTGGGTTCAGGAAGCACCAACACAGATAATTGCACTAAACAATTTTTTGGGGTTCTGGGAGCACCAAAACAGATCATTCAACTGAAAATTCAAATTCGAACATTTTTACGAAAACAATACTTTCTCCATATACTACGTATAGGGTGGAGAAAGTAAAAATCACAAAAAAATATGGAAATTGGTTGACCGTGCAGGCCAACCCTAGAACTTCCCCCTTAGTTTGAATTTTAAACGCTTAAAATGAGTTTTTTTGTTAAAATACCAAAAAACGAAATTTTGTGAATTTTTAAACAACGATAACTTTTGAATGCGTCGTTCGATTTTCATTTAAAAAAAAGCATTCTACGCAGTTTTTAAAGCACAAAAAGAAAATGTACAGGTTTATATTGATTGGTTGAGAAATCTGGAAGATATGTTAAAAAAATACCAAAAAATACCAAAAAACGAAAATTTTTGAATTTTTAAACAACGATAACTTTTGAATGCGTCGTCCGATTTTCATTTTCAAAAAAGCAGTCGACGCAGTTTTTTAAGCACAAAAAATGTATACATGGTTTTATTCTGATTTTTCGCACGCTTTAAAGTTATTTTTAAAAAACATAAAAATTCCAAAAAAAATTTAGGTTATTTTTTTAAATTTCTTCGGATTGGCTCGATGGATTAACTCTCAAATCTAATCAGATCTAAGTTTTGATACACCCTTTCGAATGACATGTCGTAGAATTCAATCGGTTGATTCGTTTTTGAGAAACTGTACGACAAAAATTTATTTACACACATACATCCACACACACACACACACACACACACACACGGTCGGACACCTCGGCGGGAATAGTCAGAATGGCTTCCTGGGACCTCGAAACGTGGAGATTTAATGAAAACTCGACTTTCGAAAATCGGACCGAAATCAATAACTTCCCTTTATTGGTAGCGGGAAGTTAAAAATCACAAAAAAATGCTTACTGTATTACAATTCAATTCAAACATCTGTTGTTTCATACTGTAAATAAAACGGCTGATTTGGATCGAAAACTTAACATATTTTTACTTTCTCCCCCTATACCATAGTATATGGAGAAAGTATTGTAATCGTCAAAATTTTCGAGTTTGAGTTTTTGGTGGAAATATCCGTTTTGGGTCCCCCTGAACATAAAAAAGTGGTTTTCGGAGTGATGTCTGTGTGTGTGTCTGTATGTGTGTCTGTGTGTCTGTGTGTCTGTGTGTCTGTGTGGATGTTATCAGATCTAGAGCCTAAACCAGTCGTCCGATTTTGATGAAATTTGGTATGGAGGTACTAATCCACGGTATCTCCAGGCGTTTTTTTCATTTTTGTGAATTTTTTATTTTTAAGGGTAATTTTCCCATAAAACCCTTAAAATAACGGAAAAATCAACTTTTCTCAAAAACGGCTCTAACGATTTTGATTAAAATTTAATAGTTTATTAGGGACCTAAAGTACTATAAACTGTAAAATTTTAATCAAAATCGTTCGAGCCGTTTTTGAGAAAAGTTGGTTTTCCGTTATTTTATGGATTTTTACGGGAAAACAACTTTAATACAAAATCACCTCTCCTACCCCACCCTACAAGTCACCGTGAATCTGTTTAATAATTTAAATATGTTTTTGAGAAAGTATGTGCCAGTTAATGGTACCGTTTATTTTAGATTAGGTAAAAGCAAACAAAAGGATTACTGTATAATAATTCAAACAAATGGTGTTACATATTCTATTGTTTCCTTTAGTTGGTGATATCAAAATTTCTTTGAAATGTTGATTATTTAAATATTTAACGGTGAAGTTACAACGCAAACCGCAGTTCAAATTATCAGGGTTGGTCTTGTCTATTTCGATCTCTGTCTTACATTAGGTATGTACAGGTCACCTCTCAATCATGAGAGTACACAATAACATGATTGCATTGGCAGTAAACATATAAAATAACTGTAATGCACTTAATATCGTGTCATTAAGAAGAAACCACTAGATGGAAGCCTAATATTTTTTGTCAAACGTTCTTTTTACTTTTACAAATTGACGATTTCATGGAAAGTTCATTATTTTTAACACCGAATGAAAGTCAGTATAAAAAAACGCAAAGAAGTAAATACCTAACTACCAATTAATTAATATTGTTTTGTATATTATTAGATTTTTCTTGTAAACATAATTATAAAAACATATTGATGAAATTTTAACTTTTAAAAATACATAATATCTAGCTCTTTGAAATCAACTTATTAGCCTACGAGAGATTTTTTTAAAATACGGTAATAAAAATGTAAACAAAAGATTAAACACACTAAAATTACTATTAAATAAACAACAACAATAAAAACGTAAATACTCACAGTGAAAAATAAAATAAAATATAAAATGACTAGATAGAACTATAAGCTACATGATAGTTAAACACAGGATGTATCTAACCCTACACTAAACTGTACTAGACCTTGGACGTTGAGATCAAGTAGTCTAGAGTCAATGCTGCCAATATACCCACACTGTATACTGCCAACGTTCCCACGCGAAAACTTTCACTCTAAGTACAGTACTTGTTGTGATAAGCCGTTGTTGCAACGTGTTTCGAAAACCGAAGTTGGAATATTAGGTCAATAATAGGGGAAGGTGAAACTAATAACCTTTACTTTTTAAGCTAATAACTTTTACAATTTCAAAAGAAACTAATTTTTAGTGGCATATTTGAATTCTTTGAAGTTTCTTCTACAAAAAAGCTACGGAACACTTTTGGATTGGGGTTCATTTACTATTTTTGGCGAATTTTTAAAAATATGCTTGCAAAACGCTATAAACGGGCTTTTCAATTTTAGCTTTAACCATGCCAGTTCTAGGGTTATAAGTGGGGCGCCAACGGTTGACGTGCGCTGACCAATTCGTAATTTGAGCAGAGGGTGTGAAAATGCGCTTCTAGACTAATCAATATTATTTTCTGTAGTGTCAAAACGTGTATAGATGCTATATGTACAGGGTGGTGTATGAATACCGGACAGGTGGTCACACTGATATCTCTGTACACTTTTGGGGCCAGCTACCTGAGTTGGGTCTGACACTAATCTCTACAGAGTGTTCTTAAAGTCCCTTTAACCCCCCCTCATTATTTTTGTTACTGAAAATAAGTTAACAAAACTTTGTATATATCTTGTGTTGTATAATAGGACAATTTTGTTTTACAAATCTGACCCTCTATAATTTTTGAGTTCTTGTGGAGGTGGGGGGGATAAGGTTGTTTAACAATTTCAAATATAAAGGTAGGTCAAGTAATACACCATTGAAAAGCTTGTTAAAAGAGAAACACAATGGCGCAAACTAGAGCTTAATATCTTACTTCTTTTAAAAGTAACGGACGATCAAAGTTCTGGAAAAAAACATACAATCTACTTATTCCTAACTAGGGGAGACCCCTGCGTGCTCCGCACGCCAACCCCTATGGAACCTTCTAAAAACATAAGTTATGTTTTATTTACAATAAATGTGTAGGATTAATAATAACACAAAACTAAGACGGTAAATAATGTTAAATGTTCAAATTAAATTATGTCTTATATCTTATAACAGCAGTTGTAATAAAGGTTAAAAGAACCAGCAAGGCACAGGTCTATACTTTAAAACCCTAACCTAAAAGCTAGAAATACAAAAATAATTGCTTCAAATTTTGAAATCAGCTGTTAATGGAAATATTGGAGCAAACAGCTATATTATGTGTTATTTTATTCAATTGGTTGCTATGGTAATAAATGTAAATACATGTGTTGGTTTATCATTCTAGGCCTAAGCTAAGATTTTGTCCGACTAAATTTACAAATATTGAAATAAAAAACGGTTTTTATCGAAATGAATTACAGCCTATGTTACTCAGGGATAGTGTAGCTTTTTATTAGTAAAACTTTTTTTTCAATCGGTTCAGTAGAGCCAAAGATTACCCCATACATACAAACAAACATACAAACAAACACAAAAACAAACAAACTTTATCTCTTTATAATATTAGTATAGATATTAACAAATTAATAACCTGCTTTGATGTTACGATAACAATATCATTTTCCAGAACTTTGGTTGTTTGGATATTAAAATACTTCAAAGTATTTAATATTATGAAAAACTGTACATAGAATTTACGAGTTATGAACTCATTTGGGAAATTTTAAAATAATATCGAAAACAACACAGGACCTAATCACTTTTCAGGTAACATTTAACACGAATAGTTCTTCTATAAAAATTCGATTGTCGATTAGGCCTGCGGATACAGATATGCAACGCTTCCTGGATAAATTATTGTTTGTTTTTGTGGTAGACCAAGCCAGTTTCATCACAACGGCGCCCTGTTATCGAGATAACAACAGGAAATGCGCACAAGTCTACTGCGCCACATGTAATCTATAGTTAAACTAAACTCTGGTAACACGCGTTCTTATACTGGCCGGGAAACAAATTTCACGTACAATTTTTCGTCACGTAATTTATATCGTAAATTTATTTGCTGTTTTTAGAGAATTTCCGTAGGAAAGATGCAATGGACCTTATTGTGAGAACTAAGGTCGGGTGGGCAATGGGTGGTCATTGAGCACCGATCATGGTCCCCAGAACAAGTTTTGGGGTGACATAAAAAAATTGTAAAGTAAAAAATAAATATAGGAGATGATTCTGCACATTTTGATGAAACTCGCAAAGAGCAGCCCATAGGACCGCAAATTCGAGAAGAAAACTCCGTTGCGAACGGCATGAAGCAGCGCGTCAGCAACCCTGGAGGCTCAGATACAAACAAATTCTACTAATATATTTCGTACACGGAGGCAGCTATTCAACTCCTTCGTGAGTAGGCCAATTGCCCAAATAGTTGCTTGAAACCCTAAAACATATAAACTTCATTTTTTAAATTCGAAAAAATTCGGTTCAGCTGAGTGGTCAAATTATGATTATATTATGATAATTATTATTTTTATATGATTATTTAGATGTTACACTCGCTTTTACCTGAATCTAAAATAGAAATTACTGTACTTTCAATTTTCCCCCTATAGCCCAGTCGGTATAGTTTACAACTGCCAGTAATTTGCAATATGGCTGATTTTTTTTTATAAGTACCTTAAAGTATGTATAGATTAACATAAAAAAAAGTTTACCAGTCTATCGATTTCCCAAAAGTCGAAAAAAAATCGATTATCATTTTTTTCCCGATTATCCTTAATATTTCGAGCTAGGGTGAAGAAAGAGAAAGGGGAGGTATTTTTTAACAAAAAAGGTCATGTGTATTTATTTCGTCCGAGCAATGGTTTGTCTGGAAAAAATTCGATAATGCAGGTATGTATTTTGCAGCAGGGGAAACCACTAATAGGGGACATCTTATTCATGTATGAAGCGTTGGCTCATTCTAAATTGGCCGAATTTTAATATATTATAGAATTGAAACTTGAAATAGGAGTTCAAATGTTATTCTTCGTACGCCAACCCCCGTATTGGGAGTATTTTTGTGTGCATTGCGTGCTTCAGTAAGTGCAGAGTAACCCCAACTGTGACTTCATAATTGTATTAAAGTAGGAGAGGGGATAGTACATTAAAGTAGGAGAATAACTAATAAGTATTATTACTATTACCTAAAGAGAAAACTATTCGAACGATTTCGAACAAATTTGCACCTTACGTGTCAATTAGGCGTGTTTAGAGGCACGAAAAAAGGTTTTGAAAAATGTTGAAAACAACTTCCAT
>JAGFPH010016604.1:6491-19046 GCA_018207615.1 Philaenus spumarius
ATACTATGTACAGTACCAAACAAAGTAACGAATGCAATTATTTTTCAATTTGTATGCTATAGTTTGTATATCTTATCAATGATTTCTTAAGTCCGAAGATTTATTAACATGTAAACAATAATTATTTATTATCTCCTATGTGAGTTTATAAAAGAACATCGAATTAAAATGTAGCAGTAATAATTAATAATTAATGTTGACTTTGAAAATTATAATCTCGCAGAAGCAATTGGAAGCAAATTGTTGGACTATGGACTGTAGGTTGAACGTGAGATAAAAGGTCGATTTAGTTCACTAAAGCAAGTTAATCCTGTTTTTGTCAGTATGTGAGTAAAATATATATTTTACAACTAAAGTACAAATTAAAGCTTTTTTTATAAAAAAATATTGAAATAAATCCTTTTTGCTCATCAACTTTTCCAAACATTCACTGTTTAGGAAGCTGCCGTTCTATATTATAAGTGAACATCCTTGCCGTTCAACATCCTCTCAAATGAAAACATATCTTTATTCTAATAAATTAAAAACTTTCTCGTTCTTCTTTTGAAACATATGTTTGAAACATTTTTACATCTTACGTCTTACATCTTAATTATAAGTTATAAGTTATTGTTTTAAATCTCTTTAGAAGTGTTTTCCTACATAAAAGTTATTAGATCCAATTCCAGATGAGGTAAAACTAATTAAGGTGATTATATCCACATAGGTTTACGCCTTAGTGAACATTTATTAAAAATAATGTCAGTAAATTTAAATAAATACAAACTTGACTTCCTTGATCATTCTAGTCAACGTAAGTTCCGTAATTACACAAACTAGCGAGTTAATCTAACCCCTTCAACGCGTTTTACCGTTTCCCGCATTTCACAACAAACTTTACCTGACCTAAATAATCATGGTTCTGAAACGGATTTACTGCTTTTTGTTGTTAAATCAAACACATTCAATCAGTATGCAAAATAAATGTGTATAGAGTAATTCACCTTTTAAAACAATTATGGGGCATTATATTATCTCATTTTCCGAATATAGGAAAAACAAAGGAAGTAATTGAGAGTTTATCAACCACACATAAAGAAAATCAAGGTGTAACACACTTAATTCGTACCTAACTTAAACATATTGACTCGGTTGCCACGCCATATTATTATAGCGAGACGCTGGTTCTTGTGGTTGTGGGATTCCAACTTAGCCTACATTTTAAGTCTTAAAACAAGAAAAACTGTTATGATACGAAACTAAATGAGCTTATTTACCACATCACAACAAATAAAAAATGCTTTACCTAAATAAACCTCCATTTTCTGTATTTAACCTAATAAATATTATGTTTTGAATAGTCTGTGCAATTTTCCAAGGTATGAGGTTAAAGGTATTAATTTGCAGAAACAATCAATCGTTAAGTGCTATTTCGAGATGGACTTGGAGATGATGATGAGCAAGGAGACCGACCTATCTATCTTAAATGAATCTTTAATGCCGATTTGTTTTTTAGTTTCCTCCTCTCGTTTCTCTAGGAATCACTTTAGACAATCACAATCTCACAAACGAAAATACAAAAATTTGTACAGCCGAGTAAGTATTTAATAATCTTATAAACTTATTGAAACTGAACGTGAACCTTAAAGAAAGCCAAAGTTAGTTGAGAGGAGGTGGTTCCCGATGTCATACAAAGACGACTCTACTGCCTCTCTCCCACACGTTGCCTAAAACCAAACTTTTGAACCAATGTCTACCGCTCAAGTATTATAATCGCATACTAACTCGTTTAAGACGTTATTGCTGTTTTTTATCAATAATTATCAACCGTTTTTGATTGGACCATTGGATGACGAATTGAAGTAAATATACTGTACTCATCTCTTAATGCCACCGACATTTACAATCCTTTAATAATGTTTGAAAATTAATTGGTCCCGATGGTTCTTTTTTTACATAAGACAATTAATTATGGTTAAACAAAATAAAATTATATTTGTGCGATGTATTTATTTAGTTGCAAGATTATCTTTAATCGATCAAATATATTTTGTAAGAGTGAAATTATAGAGACAGACAATGTGTTAGGTTTGGCAGTAAAACTGGGATTTCATAAAACGTATATCAGAGCAATGGAGGTTGTATAAGGGTCAATACAACTAGGAGGGGACAACACTAAGCTCAGAGCAGTTTAAATTCGTTTACTGTAAAATCAATGCGTAATAATAGTTTTTTTTGTATTGACCACACATTGGGGCTAAATAACGTCAATGAATATATTTTCTTAATTTATGTATTGAAAAAAATACATAGTTTCAATTAAAAAAAGGATTATTTTTACTTTTCTCAAAAAAAGACCCAATATTTATAATTTTGTCGCTTCAAATAGAGAAAAAACATTAATTTTTACAAACGGAAGTTAAATCATTAGTTTGAAGTTTTTTGTAATGTTTTTTCGTGAAATAAAATTAATACAGAGTAAAAAAGTTTGGATCACTATACACATTCGACAAAAATTTATGGAAATTAGAAACTACGATTTAAAGCATTTATAATTCTATTAATAATTTACTGATGCCTGAATGATGTTTACAGTGAATTGAAATTCTCATACTTCACTTTGATTTATACGACAGTTTTTTATCAGGTGTATGTAAAATGTTTGCAAGAAATCTCAATAGTTCACTGTTCAATAGTTTTAATCAAATCTTAAATATAAAATTCTGTCGATACCACTGAGACCACAAATGGAGAATTACTAAAAGTTTTATAACATCCACTGTTAACTATTATAGATCTCTGATTTTGCAACCAGTGGAAAATTCACACCAATATATAATTACATAAATGAATAAATAGATTTATTCCTCACTACCCCATGTAAAAATACATTTTTAGAGATGTAAAATCTGAAAATTGTTTCTGGCGTTATAATAGCTTTGTTATTAATTTTCTATGTGGTTTTAAAAGTTAGTATATAGTCATTAAAAACTGTATGCATTCAATTAACTTAAAGGAGGTTTAATTAACTCTTATTAAAAACTTTAGTCTCTAGGTCCAGTCCAGTATCCTGCACCCAAATATTATCATGAGGCGGGGGGGGGGGGGGGATATTTTGAAAACTTATTTTTTTAGTAAACTAATCCTTGTTTTAAACCATAATTGACATAGAATTATTCCAGTTATAAAAATGATAGCGATAATTTACCAAACATGGATGACAAAATTTAGTTATTCAATTTGCAGAGCAACCAATGGAGAAACGTTATTGCTAAAATATAGTAGTTTATTCCTCTCTGAACAACATCATCCATGCAGTTTGTTTTCCAAGTATTAAACCAAGATGATAATAAAACCACAGTGCAATTACGTTGTAAAAGGTTCTATGTAATACCAATAGTACAGTTGGATTAAATTATATATTCATACGTCTCTCAAATACACTACTACTGTACATCTAATAAATGAAAACATATTTATTCACGTGTATTTATTTAATGAATGCGTTTTTATGACATAAGATTACAACACGCCTTCCATTGATAACTTTGCACACGAGGACCTTCTTTTTAACCGACTTCAAAAAAAGGAGGAGGTTTTCAATTCGACCTTTTAATATGCTTTTTTTATGTTTGTCCAGCGATTACTCCGAAACTAATGAACCGATTTCGATAAAAAAAAAATTTAATGAAAGAGGATCATCCTCCGGTGGTCCCACTCCAGTTTTTTAAAAATCGGCCCAGAACTTAGGTAGTATTTGTCAATAAAGTACGTCATTTTGGCGGAAAATTTGAATTTGCAATTAGAATCTATATAAAGCTGAAATACCACTGACTGACACACTCATCACAGTATCTCGAAAACCATACCTCCTAGGAATGTGAAATTCGGTACACATATTTCTCATAGGCTCTAGAGGCGCCCTAAGAAAGGATTTTAAAATATTTCGCGTTTAAGGGTTGAAACTACCACTAAAACCATAAATATTGTTTGTTTTATATCTCAAAAACCATATGGTCTAGGAACGTCAAATTTGCTACACATATTGCTCATAGGCCTTAGATTTGAACTTAGAATGAATTTTGAAATATTTCGCACTTAAGGGTTGAAACAACCCCTAAAACCATAAATATTGTTTTTTTTATATCTCAAAAACCATATGGCCTAGGAATGTGGAATTTAGTACACATATTGCTCAAAGGCCTTATATTTGCACTAAGAAAGAATTTTTAAATATTTAGCGTTTAAGGGTCGAAACAACCCCTAAAACCATAAATATTGTTTGTTTTATATCTCAAAAACCATATGGCCTAGGAATGTGGAATTTAGTACACATGTTGCTCACAGGCCTTATATTTGCACTAAGAAAGAATTTTTAAATATTTGGCGTTTAAGGGTTGAAACAACCCCTGAAACCATCAATATTGTTTGTTTTATATCTCAAAAACCATACGGCCTAGGAACGTCGAATTTACTACACATATTGCTCATAGGCCTTAGATTTGAACTTCAAAAGAATTTTGAAATACTTTGCGTTTAGGGTTGAAACAACCAATAAAACCATATATATTGTTTGTTTTATATCTCAAAACCATATGGCCTAGGAATGTCGAATTTACTACACATATTGCTCATAGGCCTTAGATTTAAACTAAGAAAGAATTTTGAAATATTTTGTGGTTAAGGGTTGAAACAACCCCTGAAACCATCAATATTGTTTGTTTTATATCTCAAAAACCATATGGCCTAGGAACATTGAATTTTGGACACAAAGCCTATTGCTCATAGGCCTTAGATTTGAAATTAGAAAGAATTTTGAAATATTTCGCGTTTAAGGGTTGAAACAACCCCTAAAACCATAAATATTGTTTGTTTTATATCTCAAAAACCATACGGCCTAGGAACGTGGAATTTGGTACCCAAATTTTATTGCTCATAGGTGCTAGAGGCGCACTAAGAAAGGATTTTAAAATATTTCGCGTTTAAGGGTTGAAACAACCCCTGAAACCATCAATATTGTTTGCTTTATATCTCAAAAACCATATGGCCTAGGAACATCGAATTTGGTACACATAGCCTATTGCTCATAGGCCTTAGATTTGAAATTAGAAAGAATTTTGAAATATTTCGCGACAGTTGTACCCGGCTACGTTCAGGTAAATAAGTGAAACTTATTTATAGCTGTCATACCAGGATTCGGTCAGGTTAACAAGGAACACATTTGTTTAGCTGTCGTACCAGGCTAGTTCAGGTAAATAAGTAAAACTTCTTAAAGCTGTTGTGCCCGGCTTCAGTCAGGTAAATAAGGAAAACTTATTATAGCTGTCGTACCCGGCTTCGGTCATGTAAATAAGGAACAGATATTTATATTTGTCATACCAATTTTTTTATAGCTGCTGTACCCGTCTTCGGTCAGGTAAATAAGGAAAACTTATTACTGCTGTCGTACCCGGCTTCGGTCGTGTAAATAAGGAACAGATGGTTATATTTGACATACATAAGTTAAATAATTTATAAATAAGTAAATAAGAAACACTTTTATTTTTAGCTGTCGTACCAGGCTTAGTTCAGGTAAATAAGTAAAACTATTTATAGCTGTCGTGCCCGACTTCGGTCAGTTAAATAAGGAAAACTTATTACAGCTGTCATAGCCGGCTTCGGTCATGTAAATAAGGAACAGATGCTTATATTTTTGTCATACCAAATTTTGTATTGCTGTTGTACCCGTCTTCGGTCAGGTAAATAAGAGAAACTCGTTTTTCTGGCATACCCATCCTTCATGTAAATAAGTAAAAAAAAATTATAAATGTAGTAAAAGACTTATAGTTCAGGTAAGTAAGTGAAACATTTTTATACCAGTCTTTATAGCTTTTTAGCTGTTTTTTATAACTATTTTATTACAATAATAAAAAAATAATTAAAAAAAACGTATTACTTATTTCGCATTAGGCCAATATACAGTAAATACAAATTCATAAACACCTTTTAGGAAATAAATGTTTTTCTTTAATCTGCACATCGCTCTAAAAATAAAAAAATAATACATTTTTGAAAAAAAATAAACCAACTTCAAAAAAACAAAAACAACAAAATGCTGAAACTAAAAAGTAAAAAATAATTAGTAGGTATATTAAGCAAACGTAATTTATTCAAAGCCGATACAAACAAATTTATGAAGTCGGTGCCAAATTTACTTAGAGTTTAACACTATTTTAGTTCATATGAATCTACTACTCCTCAAATTTCATATCCATTTCTTCAATCGTTAAAAGATACAATGATCGCTCAGAAATACGTTTTTTCTCTTTTTTACCATTTTCCAACAGCTTATCACAAATTCACAAAACAATCACAACCAAATTTATTGAAACTTGGACAGGATATCTGTCGAGTCAGCTATTAATAAAATATTTCTTAAAGCCAGTTTATTCAAATTTGTATGATTTAGCAAATATTTTTTTTGAAAATTTGAGTCAACTAGGTATAAATACATTACATAAATGCTCACAACGTCGTAAATTCATTTAGGCCTACATTTACACGAATAAAATGAGTTCAGAGTTGTGTCACGCATTTAATCAACTAATATAAAAGTGAGTTTACGTCCGTACATGCATGTATGCGTACGCGAGTAACATATAATATAACAGCTAATTTCACTCATAATCGGTAATACATAAACAAACCCAGCATAGATTATACTTTGGGGTTATGTTTACAACTCCAATCATTATAATTTCTTATAAAGTTGATTTATTTCAATAAATTAATAATAAATTTGGCGCCAACTTCATAAATTTGTTTGTATCGGCTTTGAATAAATTACGTTTGCTTAATATACCTACTAATTATTTTTTACTTTTTAGTTTCAGCATTTTGTTGTTTTTGTTTTTTTGAAGTTGGTTTATTTTTTTTCAAAAATTTATTATTAAGTAAGAGAATAATACTGTCAATCTTTGCTCTTTGCAACTGATAGAATGTGTTGAATTGTTTTTTTTTCTATGGGAAGTTTTAGTAGTTTTATTAATAATTATAATTATAAACACTTCATATTTAGGTTGTTTGATATTTTATTTTATTTGCTTATATATGTTTTTTTCCCCCGGATGGAGGGGGAATGCATTAGGCACCATCAGGGAGCACGTGCCCCTGGTGTGTGGGACTCCCGGTTCATCCGGTAATTACCCATTAAACCCTAACCTCCATTTCCTGTACAGGCAGTACCTCCACTCTGGGACCGCTTTAAGCATTAATTCAGAGTGGGTGCCTTTAAATGACTACAACATGCTTCTTCATTTCCTTACTGCCTGGAGACAGTTTTATACATTGGCTTCTCTAATCTTTTTGCCGTAGAATACGTTTGTCATAGTACAGAACCTGGTTCCATGGGTCCTCGCTTATTATCTATCATCTTTGCTACAATATTGGCCGGTGTAAGCAAGCCAATTCTTTCTTCAATGTCCCGTCTTTCTTCCGCCCATCTGACACAGAAGAAACACGTGTGCTTAATCGTCCAACACGGAATCGCCATATGGGCGCACTGGGATTTCCACTTTTCCTATTTTTGACAGGTACGCCTGGAAGCACCAACCCATGTCCAGACAGCAGATGGGTCATATAAAAATTCACATCCCCATGTGGTCGGTTTATCCATGGGGCGTTTGCTCTTTAGCTTCGTCCTTAATTTTGGCTTCTTCCCTTCTCTGGAATATAATCCTCCTGTTTATATATGTATGTACCCGTAAATATATATTTAATAAATAATTAGCGATATGTGTGTAGCTTTACAAATTGGAAACTAAAAGCCGTGACGGGTGTGACGTCCCATGCAGTATTATAACTATATCATTTGTTTAGCGCGTTTATCAACTGCAAATATAGAAATTGTATGTTTTCTTTGTTGCAATTTTGTTTCAATTTGTGTATTATTATGTATGTGTCCGTGTGAATTTATATGTGTATGTATTATAAAATGGATATGTAATAATGATTTTTTTATTTTTGATGATATTTTCTATTTTTGTTCAATCTGCATAGGTTTATTTGTATTATATACGTGATATGTGTGTAGCTGAACAAACATTGGTAACAATCTCTTACATCAAGTGTAGAAATAAATTTAATTGCTTTATTTTAGCGCTTAAGTTCTAATGTAATGAAGTGTTACCATGTCTTACCACTATACTGATAATTTTGTATTAGTATTTATAAGGGGTAGAGTCTACCAAAACGTTTAGTGTTTTTTTACATGTATCCCGATATGCGACAGTTCATTAAGTTTATTTTTGTAATAAATTTAAAAAGTTTAGTGTCTTAGTTTTTACGGTAAACTCATTGAAATATTTGAGGAAGGTGAAATATCAGCATGTAGTTTTTATAATATAATACGGCGTTGCCAGTGGTGGTTGGTATTTTCATTCTTTTTAACGTAATTGTATTCTTTTTAAGTGTTCAGTAAGTGAGTGGTATTTGGCTTATATATAATATAGATCTTAAATAATAAAAGCACTATTGTCAAAATAATAAAATATCTGAAATTATGATTTTAGTAACTTTAATCCCCCCAAACCCCCACTAAAATTTCGAATTTTTTCAAACCCTTTCTTAGTGAGCACCTATGGCCCTAGCGGAAGCTACATACCAAATTTCATTCCAATCCGTTGGGTATTTTTGAAGAAGTAATTTTTTAATAACTTTGATCCCCCATAAACCCCCCCTAAAATTTCGATTTTTTTCAAACCCTTTCTTAGTGAGCACCTATGGCCCTAGAGGAAGCTACATACCAAATTTCATTAAAATCCGTTCGGTAGTTTTTGAGAAATCGTGATGAGTGAGTCAGTGGGTTTCGGCTTTTATATATATAGATAATTTTGGTTTTCTCAAAACATTGACCCAATATACGCAATAAGCAGCATCCAAACAGAAGTTTTCGTTTTAAATTCCTAATGAAAAAAGTGTTCATCAATATTGCAGTTGTTTATTTAAAGCAATGCATACGTGTAAACTCCCCCTGTATGACGCACTATAATCCAACCCATGCAACGAATTTAATTGTTTCCCGCATTGCACAACAATCATCCCACTACCTAAACTTTGAATCTGGGATGCTGCTACTTTCGGAAATATTTACAACAAATTTTAAATTCAGGATTTTCACTAATTTTTTGTACAGTTTAAAAATATGAACTTCGTCGGCTTTATGAACTAGGTCTATTGGTCGTCGTTAGCCTCAATGAACACCAGTGCAAAGTCTTACGTAATTAGAAAACCTTTATACGATCTTCCTGTTTGTCCAGATACGTGCCAAAGCTTCGTTATTACTTATAATCAGTAATCAAATTAAATTGATTTGTTTTTAAGGTTCTCAAATTTAGTACTTTCAAGAAATTGTATACCATCAGATTTTTGGAAATAGTCTTTACTTCACAAAAGAGGGAAGGAAAGAACAAAAATAAAGTTCAACTTAAAAGACATTATTAGCTTTTATATTACTACTTGAGCAACTTTTTGTAAAGTGACCATAGAGTTAAAACAGAACTAGATGTAGTACTAATTAAAATACAACAGAAAGAGCAATATTTGTTCACATCATACTGTAATGTATATTCAGAGGGGGGAAAAGAGCCTTGCATGATATTTTTACGTTATTACACAAGTACAGTATTAAAAAAGGTATTGAGCTCGTTTCGCGCTATTTGTCCATGTTTTTTCACTTGTTATTTAAATTACATAGGTATGTTTATATGGACAAATATATAGACGTCATGTAGAAATGGATATGTTTAATTATTTAGACGTAGGAATTTTAAACATAAATACAAAAGTAATATGCAAGTTACTTACTTGCAACATTATTTGTAAAATTTTAAACACTTAAAATTATAACGTTTTTGTAATACGTAAAGTTCAACATAAATGTATTATTAGCTTTTATATTACCACTTGAGCAACTGTTTGTAAAGTGACCATAGAGTAAACACAGAACTAGATATAGTATTAATTAAAATGCAACAAAAAGAGTAATATTTGTTCACATCAAACAGTAATGTATATTCAGAGATGTTAAACCGAATCTTGCTTGATCATTTTACGTTATTACACAAGTATATTTATATGAACAAATATATAGACGTCGTGTGGAGATGGATATATTTAATTATTTAGACTCATTACTTTTAGACATTAATAATTCGTTAGTAAATTCAAACTCAAATAAAAAGTAATATTTCAGTTATTTACATTCAACATTATTGGTAAAAATTTAAACACTAACAATACAAATTTCTTAGAGGAAACATTCGACCTATTTAAACATTGTTTTATATAAAATACATAAATAGGGATACCAAAAGTTTGTAAAAATAAATAGGTTTAATATACATTATAGTTTCAAAAACAGTTGTTTTCTAAATTAAATAAAAAATCGTTACTATTTAATTACAAAAAATTGGGGCATTTTCTGTTATATCCCCGCATTATCGCAGACACGTAACTTTACTATTCGACTCTAGCCTAATATTTTTGCAGACAACGACGTTGTTTTACATTTTACTGTTAAATGTTGAATACAGGTAAACATACTGTGACTAAAAAGGTTAGGTTAGAACCTTTTAGGTATTTTTTCTATTATTATTTTTGCATTTCTGTTGCCATTGGTTAGCCTAGAGTCGAATAGTAAAGTTGCTCATGTGTAAAAATTGTTTATTAATTTCCCCCAACAATTATACGTTTAAATGGTGAGTAAATATTATATTTCACATTTTTAGTTCTATCCCGATTAATCCTCATTCTATAGAAAATAGTTTGTAAATGCAGGAATATAACAGAAAAGACCCAAAAATTGTAATTTTAAATTACTTTCCTTCTTAATTTAGCCAGCTCTATCACCTTATACATATAGTATTCGTAATTAATATATATATAGTTCTTGACCATATACATTCATTTTTTAAACCACATTGAAAACTCTATAAATCTCACTTAACATTAGATGTGCTACAGATGACTGAATTTTAGGGAAACAGGTTTTAGATACAATTTTACAAAATAATGTTATTATTTACCACTTAATTGCCTCTAACACAAATATGGACGTAAAAAGGATTTGTTGGTCCTCCTCGTGCAACATATTGTTCTTCCAGCTTTGGTTTAGTTAATAAATACAATTGCAAAAATCTAAAAGAATATTGGTTTGTCTAATATACAACATTTATTAACAAATCCTTGTGCAATGAACTAATTCTTTGGTCCAAGTAACTACTGTAAACATTGTTTCTTTATTATATCTCCAGCAGCAGACAAGGTAAATTAAATAGTATCCTGTCAGCTTGAAGTGAGCGAACCACTATTTCCACCCTCCTTCCATCTAATCACATTATATGACAAGATACGTGGTCTCTAGCCGAGATTCAAACCAGGAATCTTCTGATCAGGAAGATACCACGCTGTCCAATAGGTTAAGGATTGCCTTCAACATATTTCATCATTAGTTAACTTACTAAATAACTTCATAATATATTTATCTTTTAAATTCATTGGTTCATTAAACTTGTTAGTTATACCTTTAATTTAAATATTAATACAAATTTGTTAGTTTAAATTATTCATAATCTTTTGTAATATTTGTAGCAGAAGAATATCATGGTACTTGAGATTTTAATTATTGTCAATGTATTACACATTTTTTTTAAATATTCATATTTAATTATAATATTTTTTGTATTGCTTTATTTATTTACATCACATATAACTATGCAAATATTAAAATTTGTTTTTATAAACGGGGACACAGTCTAACTACTTTGTACTGTTGTGTAAAATATAACACTTGCTCCCTGTTCTAGGGTTATAATAATACAAATTAGATTTTTATTAGATTTTCAAGCAAATTGAAACATGCAATTATAAGTATTTATTCTGGATTATTTAAAAAGTTGCTTCTAAACGCGGATGGTATAATTTTCTATGGAAAAATTCATTATAGTGATTCTTTTAGGATTTAAAATACTGTACTTATACATTATGTCGTTTGGAGGTACAGTTCAAACATATTTGGAGGCTCATATCTCACAACTGATGCTTTAAAATACAGATATTTTATATTGTGACTTCTCTTTACCTCTGTAATTGAGAAAATTAAAAGCTCGTTAAAGATGAAAAAATTCGGAGAAATGTTTAAGCTTACAAATCTATAATGCAACTATGGACGACAACATATACAAACCCATAAATAAATGCAGTTTTATTAAAGAATGTTTCTGTAAACGTAATAATACATCGTAAGCAAATAGTTTCATAAAACTTCAACAAACGCATTGCGGAAAACATGTACAGTAAGTGCGGAAGATTATATTTAATGTTGGCCTAAAGCTGTTATTAATGTCCCGCATTTACTGAATGTTACCCCACAATGTGCTCAGTTTATATGTGTAAGAGCTCACAACTGTATATTGTACCAGCCCCGAAAACCTAACAATTAGCTTTGTATTTTAAATTAAAATTGCATGTTTAGACATTCGAAAATTTCCTTCAAAACATAAGGCCGTATCCAGTACTTTGTTAAATAACATAGACAAC